>JAQMYF010039980.1:0-14054 GCA_030014195.1 Neosilurus mollespiculum
TGCCATCCCATCAACCAACCATCATGAAGGAGCCGGACTCTACCTCTGAGTGGTAACAATCAGGGGCGCACGTCACCTCGTCCAAGCCTGCGCGCCGCTCAATTTACTCTGCCGGTTCGGCCACCCGCGTGATCGCGGCTTCGCCGAGACGGTCCTTGAAGAAGGGAATCAGGCGATCGAGTGCAATCCCGGTAGGCACGGGATTGTCATAGAGGTCGTAATGCGACCAGCCTTCCACTACGACGAGTTCCTTGGTCTTCGAGGCGGCACGGCCGTAGATTTCCATGCCGTCACGATACGCGCCAAAACCGCCGGGCTTGTCGCCAAAGACTAGCATCATTGGCTGGGTGAGCAAAGTTTCGGCAAAGGAGAAGGCATCCCAGGCTATCGCGGGGGCAGCGCGCGAGAAGAGTATCCGCGTGCCCGAGCCTTCGGCCGGACTGCGATTACGGTAATAATCGGTTGCCTCCAGTACATCGATATCGGTAATGCCCGCCGCCTTTCCTAGTTCGACGCTCGCTGGCAGGAAGATATCGACACGATCCTCGGTGCCCGCGTTCTCAGTTGTGCGCTGCGCGGCCATGGCTTCGAGTGTGCCGACAGGATCGAAGTTGCTGAAGCCTTCGCGGAACAGTCGCCCGAAATTGACGCCAGTGATGCTGACCACCGCCTTGATCCGCTTGTCGACGACTGCGGCCTTGATCGAATAACCACCACCGCCGCAGATGCCGAGGATGCCGATCCGGTCGGCATCGACATAGGGCAGCGTCTGAAGATAATCGATGACGTCGCGATAATCCTTCACCCGCTGCTCCGGGTCTTCAATCCAGCGCGGCTCGCCGCCGCTGCCGCCCTGAAAGCTGGCGTCGGGCACGATCACGACAAAGCCGGCCTTCGCCAGCCGCACGCCATAGACATTCCCGGCGGTTTGCTCCTTGCAGCTGCCGATGGGATGGTTTGACACCACCGCCGGATAGCGCTTTGTCGCATCGAAATCGGGCGGAAAGTGGAGATTTGCGGCGATATCCCAGTACATGCCGGGGTTACGGATGCTGACGGTTTCCATGATCGTTCCTTCTGCGCGTGAACGGCTCCATCCGCCAAAGGTTCGGCGGAGCCGTTCGAATCTAGAATCTATTCCGCGGCTTCGATTTCGGGGGTGAGGGTCAGGGCGAGCCGTTTGGCGAAGAAAGGTGCAAGCACCGAGATCGCTTCGTTGACCTCGGCTTCGCCATCGTAAAGCTGCATATGGTTCGAGCCTTCAACGACATGAAAATACTTGTCGGTACTGGCCGCACGTTCGAACAGATCCTCGCTCATCCATTTGCTGCCGGCCTCGCTCCCCGCTACGATCTGCAGCGGCTGGGTCAGGAAGGCCTCGGCCTTATTGTAGGCATCATAGGGAATGATCTGGGACAGGCTGCGCGCGGTCATATAGCCGGGCGCGGTCGGATATTCGGCGCGCGGGGTGTGGTAGTACTCCCATGCCTGGCGCAGTTCTTCATTCGGGGCATCTTCTTCCCTAAGTGGCGCGAGCGGGAAGATTTCGGGCGAGCCGCCCTGCGCATCCTTGCTGCGTGCGTCGTCTCCCATCGCGATCACTGGCGCGGCATCGGTGTCCTTGATGTTGTTTTCCCAGCCGTTGCGGAACATCGAGCCGATGTTGACTGCGCTCACCGTGCCCACGGCCTTGATGCGCTGGTCGTTGATTGCGGCATTGGCGGTGTAGCCCGCACCGGCGCAAATTCCCATCGCGCCGATCCGGTCGGCGTCGACAAAGGGAAGGCCGGTCAGGTAGTCGATCACGGCGCTGACATCTTCGGTGCGGACATAGGGGTTCTCGAGCTGGCGGGGCTCGCCCGTGCTCTCGCCCTGATAGGAAGCGTCATAGGCGATGGCGACGAAGCCCTGCTCGGCAAGCTTCTTCGCATAGAGGCCCGAAGCCTGTTCCTTCACACCGCCGCCGGGGTGCGACACGACGATGGTGGGGTATTTGCGGCTCTCGTCGAAGCCCTTGGGAAATTCGATCACGGCAGCCATGGTGATCGTGCCGTTGTTCGAGTTGGCGAAGCTGATTTTACTCATCGGTTCACTCCTGCTGTGCTGCCCCGGAGGCGGCATTGCAGGCAATTTAGCGATTCGCCATTCAGTCGATTAGCCGCTAAAAACTGCATGAGCCTAGAAATGAGGTGATGAATGCGCCGCGAGGAGATGGCTGATCTCGCTGCCTTCGTTGCGGTCGCCGAAGAGCAGAGCTTTACAAAGGCCGCCGCAAGGCTCGGTCTCTCTCAGTCGGCCGTGAGCCAGGTCGTCCGGAGGCTCGAAGAGCGGCTCGGGCTTCGGCTGCTATCGCGGACAACGCGCAGCGTGGCGCCCACAGAGGTTGGCGAACGCATTCTCGCAACCCTATCGCCGATGCTGCGCGATCTCGATGCCAGCATCGATGCGCTCAGCGAATACCGCGACAAGCCCGCAGGCAATATCCGGATCACGACGGTAGAGCATGCCGCGGCAACGATCTTGCGGCCTGCACTTGTGAGGATGCTTCCGGGGCACCCCGACATTCGTGTGGAGGTCATCATCGACTATGGGCTGACCGATATTGTGGCTGAGCGTTTTGACGCCGGCATCCGGCTTGGCGGATCGGTCGACAAGGACATGATTGCGGTACGGATCGGGCCGGATATCCCCATGGCGGTCGTGGGCTCTCCGGCATATTTCGAACGGTATGCGCCAGCGGCGACGCCCGACGAACTGGTTCGCCATCAATGCATCAATTTGCGGCTGCCGACGTCGGGAACGCTCAACCGGTGGAATTTCCGCCAGCGCGGGCGCACGCTCCGCGTCCAGGTCGAAGGGCAGCTGGTCTTCAATGCGCTCGCTCAAATCCACGATGCCGCGATCGACGGCTTAGGACTGGCCTATATGCCGCTCGATCAGGTGAGTGCCGACATCGAAAGCGGAGTCCTCGTCAGAATATTGGACAAATGGACCGAAGACCTGCCGGGGTACCATCTTTACTACCCCAATCGCCGCTTTGCCTCGGCTGCATTCAAGTTGCTGCTCGAGACGCTTCGTTATCGCTCCCCTTGAGCAATGCAGTTGAACGGCAGCTTGTTCACAATACCAGCTAGGATCGGACTGTCCGTTACCGGCCCATAAGCGGCGGGGCTGATTCGACACGACAGCCGGTCGGCAAGCCGAGGAGGCCGAGCCATTGGCGGGGAGGGGCGGCGACCTCGGCTTGCCTCGGGCGTGCGATTTTTTGCCGATCCACGACGTCTGTGCGCTGTCGCGAGCGGCCAGGCTGCCTTCGACGCCCCAGAGACTTTTATCATCTCGCCGGGCTCCAGAATCAGGTTGGGTTAGCTTGTGCGCGCCAGCAAGGCCTCGCGTTGCTTCGGCAAAGGGTTTCCGTTCTTTGCGGCGATCGACCGCAGGACCTTGGCTCCGATCTGGAGCAGAACGAGTTCATGGAACCTCGCCATGTCCGGAAAAATTCGGTTGGCACACATGTGAAGCAGGGAGTGTACAGTCCCGCGCTCCAATGAGACAGAATTCGATTGCGCCCTGTCGAGGAAATTTCTGATCCCCGCGCTGCGTGCGTCCAAGGCGTCGGTCCACTCGAACCTTTCATCTCCAGACAGCAGCTTCCAGGCGATAGGTCTGTGCTCGCGTACGAGCGGATCAAGATCATGAACCTTGAGCCCGAACTCCAGCAGATATCCGTCGCGCATGGCTTCCATCACGTCGACACACTCAGCCAGATCGCTTGTGCATGCTTGGGCTAGGCTCGTCATACTTTGCAGGGCGAATTGCCAGCGAAGCTCCTCGCGGTCTGCGCGCCGCCCGAAGCCGGCCAGGGCTTGTGCGGTAGCAAGGCTATCCAAAGCGAATATGGACTCACAATAGCCCGTTCCTGCTGTACCTCCGTATCGATCATATTCAGGTTGATAGGTTCCGTATTCGAGAGCTGATACTGCGCGGCTCTCCAACAGCTCTCCGAGGTCCGCTTCCAAATAGGCTCGGATATCGGTCCACAGCACTTCCGGCTTGCCCTTCACCCGGACCCGCAAATGGGATCCGCCCTCGGAATACCGGATGAAGAACGGGCTCTCCCCGCCAGCGCTCGAGGCAAATTGCGCGAACCGCGGATAGTGGCGCGCAATCCATTCGTCCGCTGTCGAGGAGCCGCAATAGATTCTGGCGTAGAGCCATTCCGACCCAGGCGCCCAATTCTTGGCATCTTCCGCAACGCCCCCCAGGCTTCGGCGCGCAACCGCGCCCAGCCTGGGCGGAGCGCGAAGTGGAATGGCGATTTCGTTCGCATTGGGTGCGCTAGACTGGTCATGCACAACGATCTTATCTGTCCCGGGTGCACGTTCGATTTGCAGCGACGGCCGCCGTCGAGCGGCATCGAGAAACAATTGCTGATCGAGATTGTGGCGTAGATCGAGTTCCAGAAAGTTGTCGCCCTCGACGACTCGAATCTGTTCTGGGATACCGCGCTGGCCTTGGACGACACGAAGCGCCGCTATTCCCTCCTTGACGATCTTCTTCACCTCGACCGGGTAGAGTGTCCAGCGCTCGCGAGAGAGCCTGACGCCCTGATAGGTGATTTCCGGGGTCCAAGAGAGAGTCGAACCGATGGCGCCCCAGCTCCATCCAACGATCGGCTCGCCTTGCCGCCCCAAAGCTCCAAGAAATCTATAGATCGGCAGGTTGAGCGCGTTGTCGAAGTTATGTGCATTACTCAACCGCGGAACGACCTGGCGGCCACTTGGCTTGTGCCACAGGAATACGGTGCCGGCGGCGCACGATAGCTCAAGGTCGCGGGGTGACAGGACCCGATCCGCCGCCACGCCGGGACTTCCCAGATACGCGATCTCAAATTCACTAAGAACAGGGCGGATGACCACATTGCCCACGCGGCCCTCCGGCATGTGGACGATTTCGGCGACAATCGGCCGATCATCAGATTCCGCCGGGCGCTGGAAATCCGCAAGGCGCGACGCGAGCTGCGGATTCCCTGAGCCGAAACGGCCCAGCAGCGTTCCGGCAGGGGGGCCATATATGCCTGAAAGATCGAACCCGAGTTCGCCATCGTCCTGCAGGAAGAGTGATCCAAGCGCGGCCGCAGTGGTCGGAAAGGAATGCGTAGACGAGAATTTTGCGATGTCTGTCTGCCTTCGAGGCAGCGCGCGGTGATTCGCGAGCCAGGCAGGTCTCGGTGGGAGCGCGTTGTTGGCGTGAGCGGCCCATTCTAGGAGGCAGCGGCTTGGATCAGAGCTCGCGAACGTGGCGCTTCTGAAGCCTCGCAACGAGCGTGGCGCCGAAAGCAGTCGCGATGCAAAGTGGCAATATCCAGGGCCGGAGAAACGTACCCTCGCTGGCGAATCGGGAAAATACGCCTATTGCCACGGTGGTCGCGAAGAGCGCGCCCAGGCCAAAATAAGCCAGGGCAAGTCCTTGGATTGCACGCATACTTTTCTCCCCGTCGTGGCAAAGCTACTTGCGCGATCCGGGGTGATCAACTGACATCGGCAGGATGCAGCCATAACGGTGTAAATATTCGCTGCGGTCAGTTTTGTCCCTATCTGGTTTCGTTTTGCGCCCAAACACGCCCCTTGGCGATGGCCGTAGTGCACGAGCTGTTTGAGCATAGGCAATTCTGCGCTGTCGGGAGTCCTAATTGCCCGAATGTCGCGAGAGGGCGGTCGCGTAGAGAGAGCGCCAATGCTCCGCCTTGCCCCGCTCGCGCTCAGCGGAGTGTATAGCCTTTCTTTCAGCCGCCCGGACTTCCTTCAATTGTTCCTCAAGACGGTTAACCTTATTCCTCAGAGCAGCCTCGATATGCCGATATTCTTCCGGCGTCCGCGAGGGCACTGTCACCCCATTGATCACTGACATTTCAGCACGGGTCTCGCCGCGCTCCTCTCCGATCTCGGATGCGAAGTTGTTATACAGGTACTGCCTGCTAACCCTCGCTTCACGCGCGACGGAAACGAACGTGATAGCCTGGCGAGTTTCGCGCAGACGTCCAATCGCATCCTCAACGGCAAGCCGCTTGTCGGCGCTGCGGCGGCTCCGCGTTTCGGCTAGGGCGGCGGATCGCCTATCTGCGCCGTTGCTCATAACAGAACCCCTTGGATAGGGGGCGCGGGTTTATACCGTTGCTCGTTGCCTTGATAGCACCCTTCGGTTTCGATTGACCGAACGATAATATCAGTATTCTGAACGGCGTCCTTATTGCGAGTGATGCGTTTGCGAGTGATCTCTGCCATTCGCATCTGCCCCCTATCCTCGTAGGCGCGAGCTTCCTCCTCAAGCGCCTCAATCGCGCTGTAGAGGTTCCTACGCTCGCATCGGAAGTGTTCGATGTCCCCGCTGTCAGCGCGGTAAAACTTGCACGTCAAACAGGCATTTGCGTGCTCACACCATTCGCCGAGTTGGCCGGGGAGGGTGGCAACGAGTACTCCTCGCGGGATCGGAATCAGCTCGGTGCAAGCCGCCGCTTCCCCGCGGGCATTGCCGAATCGGCGATTCCTAATGGTTGCTTCGTTGAAGCCGGTGACCAAGCGGGCGACAATCACCAGCGCGCAGGCAGACAAGGCCGTCAGAGATTATCTCGCAGCCCAGCTGCGATAGTTTCGAGAGTCCGTGGCTACATTGAGTCGTCGTCCCCCTACGCCGGTGCCGTTGGCAGCTACGTGCCCCAATTTCGTCCGTTCAATCGCAACTCCCATGACCCCGAAACCTGCCGTATGAGTTCCTAGTTCTTTATTTCATCCCAGGCCGCACCACCTCGTTGACCTTCTTGAAGTCAGGCATCAGCTTGATGGTGGCCATGATCGATATGCATCGCCTGCAATAGAGCCTGACAAAGCTTGCCTGGCACGCGCCCGGCCTCGCCCGCATCCGGTTGCTTTGGCGCGATTTGCAGCGCGGCAGGTGCTGTACTGGCCAAGGCTGGTGAGGCCATGAGTCTCACGTTAGTCGTAATAATAAGGCGAACGCTTGGTCCAGATCGAGCCGCGGTAGCGCGTGTGCAGCAGCCGGAAGGCCTGGTAGCCAACCCGGTCGTGCGCGCGTCCCCAATGGGTAATGCGGATCAGCCAGTAGAGTGCCTCGGGCGAGCGTGGATCTTTGGGGTGGGCGCGCGCATAATCGAGTAGGCTGGCCCAGGCGGCGACGCTGCCCGCCGGCAGATCGGCCCTGGTCTCGTCATTGTAGAAGAGGAGACGATTGCGCTCGGTCTGCGCCTGAGCTTGGCTGGCTGCTGCGAATTGCGGCAGGCGCAGGGGGAAGTCGCCGGCGCCGCAATAGCCGTAGCAAGCGAGGTCTGGTTGTGAGTTGTCGTAGCTTGCCGCCCAATAGTCCCATTGATTGTAGAAGGAGGGGAGCGGCGGAGCGACCGGATTGCGCGCCGGCGCCGGCAGGATCACCCAGTCCCGCCACCTTCCCTGCCATGCGCGCACCGTGCCTTGCGGGCGGGTATAATCGATCAGGTCGGGTGCCACGCCGGGAATCTTGGCGAGTACGAATATCTCGGCAAAGCGTTTGGCCGGCCCGGGCCTTGTACGGCGGATCGTCAGCCATTCCTGACGGATCACGGGAAGCAGCGTGGCAAGTTCGCCCGCGAGCCGATCGATCGCGGCATTGTCCTGGAGTTGCACTGCGCGGCCGTAATTGGTGAGCGCGAGGTCGAGGCGAAGCGGCTCCGGCAGCGTGGCGCTCGCTTCCATTCGTAGGCGCAGCGGCAGCCGGTCGAGGATTGCGCTTGCCTCGGGGCCGATCGCGACCGGAACCTTGCTCTTTCCGGTGAGCGCAAGCCGTCCATCGTAGCGCATCCAATCGGGCTGGAAGCAATTCTCCGGCGCCTCCGAGCAAAAGGCTCGCCGGAGTGCATGGCGCATCAGGTCGGGCAGGCTTGTCGCAAGCTGGGTGCGCAGGCCGAGGAAGAGGTTGTGGTCCGAGCTTGACAGATCCGAGGCGAGGATCGCATCGACGCGTTTTCGAAGGGAGGCAACATCGTCTCTCGCGAAGGTGAGGCGCATCTGGTGGTATTGTGCGGTGAGCCAGGCTGGGCTGTCCTTGGGCACTGCAGCCGCATCAACCGCTAGCGTCCGGGCTTGTGGGTCGCCGGTACGCGCCAGCGCCAGTGCGGCAACGAGCCAATGCACCTTCTTGGTGACTGCCCAACGCTCCGTTGCATGGGCAAAGGCCTGGTCGCGCGCTCCCGAGCGCAACGTGGCGAGCCAGACGGCGAGATCGGGGCGCGGCGTGATCCTGGTGCTCAGCGTCACATAGTCGCGCAGGCCCTTTGCAAGATCGGCGACCGGGGCCTTGGCCTGCAGTTCTTCGTCGAGCTTCTTGAACAGGAGGTCTGGATGATCGCGAAAAGCGAGCGCTCGCAGCATGCCGTGGACCTGGTCATATCCATAGGCATTGGGCTGTGCCTGCAGGGGCGCTATCGCCGCGCGCGCGGCGGCGAAGGCCTGGGGCGAGGGATGGGCAAGCGCTTCACGGTGCCGGGTGCGGGCGGCAAGGTACAGGGCTTTGGGCTGCCAGGGCGATGTCTTGTCGTGCGCGATCGCCTGGAAGCGGTTGAACGCATCGTCGTTCTGGCCCTTGTAGAGCGCGAAGGCGGCTTCCTGATACAAGCGGTCCGCGTGCAACCAGGCGGGCGCATTGGGCATCGCCGCGGGCAGTACCGCATCGGGCTTGCTGCATGCCTCGAACACGGCGTTCTGGGTGGCGAGCCACGCCTTTACCGCGGGGTTGTGGGCACCGAAGCGGGCGACCCGGTCGCGCAGCGTCGCTGCCGCGGTATCGAAGGCATCGCGAAAGCAATTCGGGATGCTAGTATAGTTGGGGCCGCGTAGCTCGGTGGCGATCCAGACCGAGGCAGGCGGCAGGCCGGGGACCAGCTTCGTGGCGTTGGCCCAGCTTGCAACGCCGTCCTCCGCGCCGCCCATGGTGGGCAAGCCACAGCAGCTCCGGTTGAGTGTGGTGCCCGCCTCCTGGCCGACCTCGAGCCCGCTCATCAGCCGCCACTGAAGATAGAGCAGGCCGTCGGAGGAATTGGTGAGCAGCACACCCATGCGGCCCTTGTATAGCGCGGCGCGCTCGGCCTCCGTCCCGCCATGGCGATCGATGAAGATCGTGAGGGGCCCCGGATCGCCAGATCCAAGGGCTGGTCCGCTCAGCAATCCACAAAGAGCAAGCACCGGCATGAACGCCGCCGCCAGACGCCTCATCGCCACGCCTCCGCTGCGCGTTGCGCTTGATTGAACGCCTCGGGCGTCCAACTGCGCGGATTGAACAGGTAGACACGCCGTCCCGGCGGTCCGCGGGCGATCAGGGAATCGCTCGATATCGCAAGGGCGTCGCGGCACCGAGGATTGCGGAAATCTCCGCCATCCGCCAGCGATTTCTCGATGGCCGGCCCGTCCCTTTTCATGCGGAACAGCATCGGTACGATCTCGTCGACGGGTGCCTGTTCAATCCAGTTGTCGAACATGCACCAGGATGCAAGCGCGGTCATCGAGAGCCTGGTGTTATTGGGGAGGCCCCGGCGCAGGTCGGTGAGCGCGTCGAGGAGTATCTCGCGCTCGGATTTCCGCACTTCAAAGTCAAGTTGCACGCGCGGGGCCTTGGTCAGGGTCGCGTAGTGGAGGACCGCTGCCGCCAACTGGGCGCGCAGCTGTGGCGACCAGCGCAGCGGCTTTGCGTGGTCGATCTGGACATGGACGACGATCGTCGCGGGCGCCTGGTTGCTCTTGAGCGGGAAGTAGCGGCCGCGGGCTTTGAGTGTGTCGCCTGTCAGTTCGATGAAGCCGGTCTGGAGTGCGATCTCGGTGGTGCCGGCAAAGCGCAGGTCTTCGGGCCGCTCCCACGCCCATAGGATCAGCTGCGAGGGTGCAGTCTTGCTCGGCTGAGTATGGCAGCCGGCAAGCACCAGGAGCGAGGCGAGAAAAAGGCGTTTGCGCACTTGCAGAGCCTAGGTTGGAGAGGCGGTTGGATTCAATCCGTCGGGTATAGGCGAGAGCCCTAACGCGCCAGGGTCATCCAAGCACGGCGGACGGACTACAACACCGTGCGTCCGCACAGCAGCCTCGGCGGCATGGCGCCCGCCGAGTTTATCAACTGCCCCCGCCACGGGCATGAAGACACCGAAGCTAACTTAGCAGCGGCCTGAAAACGGGGCGCAGGTCATTATGACTGGAGGAACTTTGGGGAGCACGTCAGAGCACGTCAACTGCCTCAGAGGATTTGAAGAAAGTAACCACGGACATCTACATGTCGGGCACTTCTATTCGAGACATGAGCACCTCGATGGCCTGGCGCCACGCCACTGCCTCCAACGGCACTCCGGAGGCGGCTATTATCGGCGAGCCGCCAAAAGTCCTGCAGCCATTGAGAATGGAAAAGTAAATATCGCGATTATGAGCAGCATGCCCCCTGCCGTAACGGTATCGGTCACAACTGTAGCGGACCGGGCGTGCTCCATAATTATCAGGCACCCCGCCACGACAGCCAGAAGCACTGGCACGAAGGCTCCGCCGACCAAGCCTATTAGCCAGGAGCTCATCGTCGGCAGCGAATTCTTCAGCTTCGAGCATATCACTCGCGCGAGAAGAATGGCGACGCCTATGCTGATAATGAAATAATACATGAAAATGCCAGCCATCCGACTATCATCTTTCCGATCCGCCAGAATCGGGGCAGTCGGAAAGGATTGAAGAGAGGAGGGAGATGTCGACATCTCCCTCACACGCAAATGGTCATTTGTTAAGTATCGCCGTGTACAAGTCAGCTGCGGCAGGTGTAAAGCCATCGGCACCCATTGCAGGGAGATTACTCTTCAATCGATAATAGTCTTCGGCCATTTGGGCCATGGCCTCGACATTCAGCGATGCCTTGCCCGCGGGGGTCATGGCCCGCGCCAAATCCGCGGCGGTGTAAGTGTAGGTATTGCCTCCAAGGAGACGCTCTGCCTGATCGCCGATCCAAAGGCGATATTGTCCAACATTACTGTTATTATATTGCATGACGTGGTACATTTCATGCACGAGCAAATCCATGGTGTCTGGATTTGTAGAGAAATCAAGCAAGGCGAAATTCCGATTGACGGCAAGGTCGGTAGCTGACCAGGTCGTTGCAGCCACCCCATCCCACTCCATACCGCGAATGCCGGGGAATTGGCCACCCGAGCGGATCTGGACAGCGTCAAGCTCAGCCTGGGTCCACAAGCCCAGCCCCTTCAGGATTTTCATCTCGCCCGGAGTGAGCCCACGGTGAGCCCGTCGCGAAAGCACCGGGTCAACGGAATCCATTCAGCCCCGTGCATTGCTCGCCTGATCTTGAGAATGAAACCGCCTTGGCTGAGATGGGCTATCAGGGACAGAGGCATGAAGTGCCCTGAATTCAGACCTGTCCGCAACATGGTGTTGAAAATGGTGCGCGCGGTCCTGCCATTCCCGTCGGGAAAGGGGTGAGCATGGAGAACGGCCAGAAACCCCACCACAGCACTCACGGCTGGATATCGTAGCCGATGTTCGTCGATGAAGGCGCCGACGGAGCGCAATAGCGGCAAGCAATTCGCAGCTGAGGGAAACTCGACGGTATTTCCCGTCATATCTTGCTGGATGAAAACGCGCCCCTTCCGTATTTCTCCTCCGCCCGCCAAACGGGCATTCAACTCGCACGCGAAGTCAACAAAATTTGAGGAACGCTCCGGAAAACCTGGGCCACCATCGATCATCCGCCTAGCCTCTTGAAATTCCGTTTTTACTCGCCGAAGCACCTTCTCTCGATCAAATTGCCTGGAAGACCGATTCAGGTAAGGTTGGAGTTCATCCTCAAAACCCGGATAGGCGGCAACATCCGCCGGCCAAGCCCTTGAATCGTGAGCCCCCCGAATATCCCGCCATTGCGTGACATTCGCCTGCGCCGCGACCTCGGCAATTGCAACGTCCAGCAAGGCAAGCTCACCGACCGAATTCAGCGAAGGAAACGCCAATTTGTCGGGCACCGCGATACGCCGAGAGGTTCCGCCATAATTAATGCCCATAAATTCGTTCGAGCCCCACCCTCAGCCACTGACTGCCGAAATGACGCCCATTCAAGCAGCGGCCGAGGTGCGTTGCACGCCACCACCCGCGCAGGCAATTTAATTTCTGACATCGCCAATCCGGATCGGCAGGCTTGGGCGCGGGCCTATCCCAAGGCGCCTCCGACCCGGTGCGAGACATTCAGGATCGTTCCCAAGGCTGTAACAATCACCGTCCCGGAATGCGGAGGTTGATGCTCGAACCGCTCCCGGGTTACGGTGTGAGCAGTATCTGAATGCGTTGTTTGGCGACGTGACCGTCGCTGCGCGGGCGCCTCCAGAAGGAAGGCCAGGTCATCCACGTGATCGTCGACCAGGTAGTCGACCGCGACGCGATGCTGCGCTCGATCGGCGGCAAGGACCTACCGATCACCCAAGGGCGCGGCGATGGCGCGACACACCCAGGCTCACCGGACCGCGGCGACCCAGGCTGGAAGCCCCGCGACCTATATTCGCCGCCCTTCCCGAACGGCGCCGATCCCGAGGACATGATCAAGGTGCGGAGCCATGACTTCCACTGAGCCCTTCCTCAAGCGGCGCGGTGGCGCCTTCGTCCGCTCCTCGACAGGCCCAGATTGATGCGGTCGCGGTCAGGATCGACCGCTATGACGACGGCGGAGCCTTTGGATTTACGATCTCGGATAATCCATGAAGCCACTTGCGCGCCGAATCTCGTTCTGTAACCGTCTGCACGCCACCGGTAAATCCCGGTGGCGGGGCTTCAGAACCCCAGAGCTCACGGCCGGTCACACATCGTGTGGCCGGGTGGCCGTCGTGCATGTCCAAGGCTTCGCCTAAAGGCGGCGGCGCCTTGGCGTGAGCTCAGGTTCTGAACACCCGGCTTCCGCCGGTCCGCCCCAACGATGAGGAGGATCGGCGTGATCATTCATGTAGTTGGTAATCCCGACATCAACGGCCTCAAGCGGGCGCTAGATCGCATTGTTCTACTGATGATCGAGCAAGAGGCGACCGAAGTACGCAACCTTTACCTGAGCGCTGAGATCTGGAGTGAAGATTCACAGGTTCTGTGCATCGGCGAGGGTGGTCGACCATATCCACTGTACATCGAACAGAACCATGGCAGCGAACACTGGGAAGCGACCGGCCATAGGAAGCCTCAAGCGAATAAACGCAGCGCCGTTACATAATGGGGTGTGCTGTGGTTAACGAAAGCCAGAAAGCAGACATAATAGAAATTCTTGCAAACGAGTATTCAAAGGCACGAAAAATGCCCGCCTCTCGCCCACGCCGCGCCACGTGATTTTAGATTTCGCGCCTCCGATCGATGTCGGGGAAACGATTGATGGCATGAATCGGGCTGTCACGTTGCGCGGACGAGCCGCCGCCAGCGTGCCTGTTTGAGCGATGCGTGTGTATTTCGGTATAGTTGCGATAGTTGCGAAGGAAGTCCGGGCTAATGTCTGGATGCTGAGAGCTTACAGCGTGGACAATGTGGAGAATCTCGGGCCAGCTTTCGATCTAGAGCCTGTAACGGTCAAATTATCAGAACTTTTCGGGGCCGTTGCGGCTATGGCTCAGGCGGCCGGGGCGCTTCAGCATATCCAGTTTAACCCGCGAAATCCTAAATCGGAGTGATGCGGGTTAAGGGCGGGGTTACGCACTACATGTTGCCGATAGGATAACAATTCGACGTGGCCTGAGGCGGTTATTCGTTGAGCTACGTCCAAGGCGCTGCCACTGTTAGGCAAGTCTTAGACATACGCGGCGGCCACCCGGGCGCAGTGGGTTGCGGCTGGCCGCGCTCCGGGGTTGAGACATACCACCGTCGGGATTGGCCGATGGTTTGAGGATGACTGCATAGCCAATGCCTGGCGCAAGGAGGTTGAAGAGTCGGAGTTGCGCCGATGAATGACCTCGGGATACTCGTAATCTGAAAGCCTGGAAAGCCGCCTTCGGCGGTTACGGTCGTCAGAGTTAT
>JAQMYF010039981.1:0-14049 GCA_030014195.1 Neosilurus mollespiculum
GTGTGAGTGTGAGTGTGAATGGTTGTGTGACTGATGGCCCTGCGATGGCCTGGCGAGCTGTCCAGGGTGTACCCCGCTGGGCACCAGCCTCCCCGCGACCCTAAGTAGGAATAAGCGGTTCAGAAGATGAATGAATGAATGAATGAGTGAGCACTATATTACGGAAAGTCGACTCAGGATTATATATATATATATATATATATATATATCATTCATTCATTCTTTCATTCAGTTTTTAAGCTGCTTAATCCTAATTAAGGTCTTAGGGAGGATATATATAAATTATGGGGTTGGTTGTATGTGTGTGTCTGTTGGCCCTGCAATGGCCTGGCAAGCTGTTCAGTGTGTAAGCAGCCTTCACCAAGAGTTGGCTGTGATAGGCGCAAGCCTCCCCAAGACCCTTATTAGGATTAAGCAGCTTAAAAACTGAATGAAAGAATGAATGACTGAATTATGGGGTATATTGATGTATTTCATTTTTTAATGTTTTGCAGTATTTTGAGATAATTAATATAATGACAACATTAAATTACTCACTTTGCATAGTACTTTATGTGTTTAACCATTCTTTTCAACCCTCTGTGCCTTTCTGAACTTTCTTTTTTGGAGAACAACTACCCTATTTAGGGCACTTTATAACTCAGTTTACTAAAAACAAGACACCAGAGGACCTTTTTGGGGTAACTTCCAAATCTTAATTGGCTCTCTCTCTAATAATACCCTAAATAGGGAACACAGTAATAGCATTAACAGCAGCTTTTAGTCCACTACTTATGATTTGCAAAGTTATGTGAATCATGTCCAAAAATTTATGTTTGTTCCATGTAAGAACCCTTGAATTTGCTGACAAAAATTTAAAGTTAATTTGCGGGCCATTTTGGATTATTTAGTTACTGGGCTGCTCCTGTCTGATTGTTTCTTAAAATTTCAGGTAAATATTCCCATGGGTATTTCTGGATGAGGATGTTAACTGCAGAACTTAAAAATGTCAACGCCCTGGCAGTGAGCAAAAAACCACATCTTCTGTAATGCATTAGAGTTTAGAGCAATTCTTCTGATTAATTTTTCTCAGGTCTTTCTCAAGATTTTGAAGTTTCATGCAGAGCAGGAAAAAACTTTAGGAATAGTTTAAGAAAGTTTGGAATTTTACAAGCAATTTTTAAAGAGAAATTGACATGATCCATGTCATCTGATTCATGTAATGACTTTTAATGTGGCATATTTGGTTTGGGAGTCCTGGGCATTTACATTGATCATAGCACCATCTCAATTCAATTCTATTCAGACTTATTTGTATAGCAACTGACATTGTTGCCAAGCAGTTTTACATAGTAAAAACAAATTTGATAAAGAATTTATACATTTATCTATAAACCCTACACATCCCCAATGAGCAAGCCTGCGGGGACAGTGGCAAGGAAAAACTCCCTCAGACAACACAAGGAAGAATATTTGAGAGGAACCAAAATCAAAAGGGAAACCCATCCTCATTTGGGTGAACCAGATAAAAATACAAACCATGTATCAGAAACTTCACTATAGTTTAACATGAAGTCTAGTTGGTCATCGTATAACTGTGATGGTAATTGAAGTCCTAAATAATTCTACTAAAAGAGTTTATTTCACAAGCAGTGAAAAGACATCTTCACAGTTTTAAAGTGTATATTAAGGACCATATGTATCATCATCAGCAAGAGTAAGGGCTTTAAGGATGAGATCTCCAACCAGTAGTAGCACATTAGCATGGATCACAGGATTCAGGGAACAGAAGGATCACGATCCCTGGAATCTCCGAAGTAGCTATATAGAGAAAGTTGTTAGGTATGCTCATAACAGTGTAATAAAAAAAAAAAAAGTTTATTAGTGCTATGTGTAAGCAGAGACTCTGGCATGACTGACTATGATAGAATAACTAAAAAGATAGAACCAGATGGAAAACAGACATAAGGGAACCCTTGAGCTTGACGCAATCAGCCACTCCACTGCCGATGGACCTGGGTGAGCATGTAAGAGTGAGGAAGTGACAGCATCCAAACAACACTTTACCAGAACTCTCTAAGGCCCCAGATCTGCTCCTTTACCTAATAAAAAGCTATTAACACAATGCGTGACTAGGCAAGAAAGTTTTCAGCCTAGTCTTAAAAACAGAGACTGTGTATGAGTCCCAAACATTACATGGAAGGTTGGTCCATAACTGTGTAAGTTTGTAAGAGAAAGCTCTGCCCCTGCAGTAGTCTTCATTATTTGAGGTATCTTTAAGAAGCCTGCACCATTTGACCTATGTGGGCATGGTGGATCATAATCAAAAAGTTTGCTAAGATAATTTGGGGCAAGACAATTCAGTGCTTTATAGGTTAAAAGTAGTACTTTATATTTAGTGCAAAATTTTACTCAGAGCCAGTGCAGTGTAGATAAGATGGGAGTGATGTGATCACATCTTCTGGTCCTAGTATGGACTCTTGCCGAGCGTTCGGGACTAACCAGAGCTTGTTTGTGCACCTATTAGAACAGCCAGACAGTAACACATTACATTAATCTAATCTTGAGGTAACAAAAGCATGAACAAATATTTCCATGTTGGTGGATAGAGATGTCATACTTCTTATTTTAGTAATATTCCACCTGGTGCAGCACATGTCAAATTTTTGGTATGTAGGTTCTAGGAAGTATTTTTAGCCTAATCTATAAATTTGACTTGATTCTCTTGAATGTAAATGGTGAATTTTAAACATTATATCTGTTAGCCTAATAAGGCTCACCCACTTTAAGCAATAACAACACCTTTGAAGTGGTGAGCACAGGGGTGGCCCTTGATTGTGCCCACAAAGTTCCGTACAAAGCAGATGTCTTACTCTTGAGATATGGAATTGTCATATTTATACTTACTTATGTATAAGTATGTATACATACTTATAGCAGCCCCTATTTATCACTACCCACTGTTATGAGTCCGAAGCAATAGATCACAACTCCAGGAATATAAATTCACTCAATTTATTATTAAACAATAGTAACAAGAAAAGTGACAATTAGTTAGATACACTTACAGAGAGCACTCAGGATTTACACCCAAAAAGTCCTGGTTTGCTCCGGAATTACACAATATGTTCACAGTCCAAATGGCCGAATATTTCCGTGCGGGACAATCCAGTCTTTTTAGGCCAAAACAGTTCGAAATCCAGAAAGTTTCTACTTTTGATAAAGTCCAATGTGAGCCAGAAGGAAATCCAGTATAACTATTGAGAGCCACTGAAATAATGTCCAAGTCACTGGAATAATAACTGTAGTGTAATAATAATCATTGGTGGTTTCATGAATGACAGAGATTTCACATGCAGATCCAATGGCAAACTGTTGCTGAATCAATTTCCAAGGTCCTTATATAGTAGAACACTCAGGAATATTCAGGAACAGTGGAGAAAGTCTAGATGTCACACCCGCAGCCAGCGCTCAGCCCGACTCTCACACGTCACAAGCTCAATCTCCTGAATTGTAGTCACCTGCTCCTCATTTCCAGATCCCAGCACCTCCTCTACATAATCCCTCAGCAGACACCACTAGGTGTCTAACCTCGTTAGCAGTTACCATGTTTTCACCGCCACTCTAACAAGCGCTCTGGACTCACCTCAACTCCCTTGCTTCATTGTCATCCTGCTCCTTTCGTCTACCTGTCTGTTTTGTCAGTTTTCCTAGTTCTAGTAAGTCGTGTTTGTTTCGTTTTTGTTCGCCCCTCGTGGCAGGTTTCATTTCATTGCATTGTGTTTTGTTGTCGGTTTGTGTTCGCCCCTTGTGGCAGGTTTTTGTTTACATTCAGTTCCGTGTGCGTGTTCGTGGCTCTTCGAGCACTCCGTCTTCAATAAACTTATTGAAGTTTATTCTTCTGTCCCCATGTGGCGTTCTTAACACTAGAAAGGCCGGAAAGTCTAGAACAAGACAATGTTTTTTTAGAATCTAAGTGAAGTTCCCAGAACTACGGTGGAGCCCTCTGGGGTTGATTTCTTACAGAACTCTAGCAGAAAATAATGTGAACTACTGACCTAATTAACACACAACTAAATCTGGGTCAAATCATTCTGAAGCACACAGCACACCACCAAGTTTCGCAAATATGAATCATAAGTTTCATGTTATTATAATTTATTATGGCCAAGATATGCAACATTTTGTAATTAGCATGGTAGCTACTAAAATGTATTAATTAATGATTAGGGCAATTTTAAACATACGCATTTACTTTTGATAATTATTTTTGTAAGGTCACTTACATAATAGTCTAATAGTCAAAGTTTCATGCACAGCAGGCAAATACTATAGAAGTTTGAAATAGAAGGTTTCACATAGCAATTTTGCAAAAAAAAAAAATAAATAAAATTTTTTTAAATGATAGGTTTAAATGGGCATGGCCTGGGTCATGTGATTCAGTTCACTCCAGTGAATGTGTGGAAATTAAGTTTTGTTTGTAACGTGTAACAAACAGTTTGGCAGTTATTGGCCAAAAGATGGGGTTTTTCTTTTTTACTGTATTGCCCTCTCTAGGCCCCTGCAGGCTAACGTGCAATTTTTTGCAGCTTAGTTACAGTTGAGGCCACGTACCTACCCTCTGAATTGAACCACCTTACACTGAATGCTTTAGGCCGCCCAGCCTCTGTAATAATGGAGTAATAACTGCTCCAAGCAGTTATCAATGGGGTCCAAACCCACCTGCACAAGTACCTCTTGATGGCCAAGTGGTGTGCATGTGCCACTTTTCGTATTTTCACATTTACATGAAGCATTGTTTGTCTGTAATGTACATGTAAATTTACGTGTATTCACCTGCATCTTACTGGGGAATTCTAAATGTTTTTTTCATCTTTAGTGTAATAAGCTGCTTTCAGCAATCACAACACCATTGTAGAGGTTGTGCACCAAATTTAATCCTGACCAAGCATATTTAATAAAATGTTATTAGCATTTACTAGGACAAAATATGCAAGTATAAGTTTGTAACAGGCATGCTAGGTACTAAAATGTGTTTGTTAATAATCTCACAAGATGCTATATGTAAGATTTCATGCAGATTTGGCAAAATCTGTAGGAGGAGATCAAAAAACCAAATCAGATGAAACACTTAAAGGGTATCTGTGGTGAATTAGGGTTATTAGCTATTTAAAAGAATCATCTCTAAGGTTCATATTGAAGATATACTTGTGAGTGGGCCTGTGCTGGGTCTGCTTGCTGTTACTCTGGATCTGTGTCATTTTTAATGCGTTTTTTTGTTGATTTAATGACATCAGCCTGTCAAATAGTTTTGTCTCTGCTGCTTGGACATACAATTGTCACACATTGTTAGAAATCAGAGTGTTTATGGAGAAGCGTTTTAACAGCTGGTAGAGCTACAAACAAACTTTTCCGTCTCCATTTGTATGCTCCTACTGCCCTACCACACCTGAGTACCTGTCCTCTGCCCAGGGCTCCAGAAAATCCAAAAGGAGATCCAGGAATAGGGGTTGCCATGCTGGTGTGCAGATTAGGCTGAGGCGGCTTTCCCGGATGTGTATTCTCAGCTCACACTACAGAAAACGCCCCTGACATCTGCGACATGTTCTGCTCCAGGACGCTGAGGTGAGGCTGGGAGCTCTACCTGGGCCAGGGGCCCACCAGTGAGATTGCACAGCTGTCAACACAGTTTGTGCCGGTCCTGTCAGGACATGGACTGGCTGCCTGGCGAAACTGGAGATGGTTTCAGGTGTATGCTGTCAATCCCTCTACAATCAGCTGATTGTCAAGCTGACACATCATTGCCGAATCGGATTTGCCTTTCAATGCCCGCTCAATATCAAACAAGTCACTCTTTTTGAACAAATTTTTTACTATTCGGAAAATGGATTTTATTTTCCTGACAGAAACATGGCAGAGGGAAAATAACTTTGTTGACCTGAATGAACTTTGTCCCACTGGCTACTCTGTCAGGAGGGGCAGGACTCGCTGCAGTGTATTCTTATCATTAGAGACACATTCACATACAGAAGGATCCCAAAGTTTTTCCCATTTGGGTCTCATATGACTAAAATATCTTATTTTATTGTGTGTTAATTTCCTGCCCTCCTGGTCCTAAAGGTGACTTTATTTCTGATTTTACTGATTTTTATCCTCCATTATTAAACTGGAGAAGGTTTTAATTATTGGAGATTTTAACATTCATGTGGTTGACATCTCATGTGAAATGGCTGTGGATCTTTTATCTGTTACTGACTCTTTTGGTTTTACCCAGCATATTTCTGGGCCGACACACAGAAATGACAACACTTTTGACTTGGTTTTCTCACTAAGCTTAGACATCTTGCATATTGAAGATATACTTGTGAGTGGTCACTACTGCCTCTTTTTCAGCATTAAACTCTCTACAGAACCTCCTCACCTGAAAACTAGGGCACAAAGACGAATAGTCAATCAAGACACCGTTGATAGATTTTCTGCATTATTTGATCCATGTTCAGAAGTGGGGAGAAATGACACTGGTCCTTTTGCTCAGTCTTAATAACCACTTCTTAAATATTCTGGATTATGTGAGACCTATCAAAAATAATACCACCTCTCAGAAAAACTCTCACCCTTAGAAGACTGAACATATCATTATATGAAGATACTGCCGTAAGGTGGAACATCTTTGGAAATCAACTTAATTGGAAGTACATAAGTTTCACCTAAAGGAACTTAGAACTTCTTTAAATTGTGTCATAAAAAGTGCTACAACTGAATATTTTTCTCAGCTCATATCCTCCAACAGGAAAAAATCTAAAGTCTTGTTTGACACCATTAGCTCCATTGTTTGTCTGACTGTCCCCCAAATTCCAGTGTTTTCTCAGGTCGATAGTAAAAGTAACGATAGTAAATTGAGTCGATTCTTAGGTAACGATAGTAAATTAGTATCTTAATTTCTTTGTTGATAATATTAGACACATCAGGGCAAACATTTCTCCCTTAAATCTGTAAAACTCTGCCTGTGTCCTTTCTTCCCCTAATAGTTGGTCAACATTCACACCTGTGAAACTGCACAAAGTGACTGCTCTGCATGGCAAAATGAAAGTTTCTTCCTGTCCAAATTATATTTTGCTTATAGTACTACTTAAAAAAAATATTTCTTATTCTTGGACCATGTGTGATAGACTGCTTTTATATATCACTTCTGATGGGAGTGGTTTCCAGCTCTTTTAAAACAGCGGTATTTTAACCAATCCTTAAGAAACCTAACCTTGATCGAACAAGCCCTATAAACTATTGTGAGGTAATAAAGGATCCTTATTTGCACTTTATCCTGATCTTATCGTCTCTGTCCTGCATTTGGGTCTATCTGTTCATGGTATCGGCGTAACACTATAGGCCAATTTCAAAACTTCTATTCCTGTCAAAGATTTTGGAGAAAATTTTAGCAGAGCAGCTTACTTCTTTTTTTTAGAGAAAAAACATATTTTAGATAAATATCAGTCAGGTTTCCGCACAATGCATTCAGCAGAAAGTGCATTACTTTCTCATAGCGATGTTAGCACTGCTAACGCTGTTAGCACTGTGAGCTGCAGCCTCGAAGCGAGCATAGAAGGTGTTTAGCTCGTCTGCCAGAGTAGAGTCTCCATTCACCGATCTGGAAGTTGGTGCTTTGTAGTCCGTCATGTTCCTCAGTCCCTGCCACAGACTCCTAGAGCCACTCTGTTGGTAGCCTTTTATATGAATATTGTTGTCCACCATAGATGACAGAAAACAAATTTGTGAATCTGGATGCAATGGAAAACTAAAAAATTAGATTTATTTCCTGCTCCTCAGGTTCCTCTGCTGGTGGGGCTGTGGGCTCTTCCTTAGCCCTTCCCTCTATAAACTTTCCTTGTGTTTCTCCTTCTTCCACTATCTTTTTCTTTCTATCTGTCTTTCCACCCTTCTCATTCTTTATCTCAACCCAGCTATCTAATCTTTACGTCATCTTTTCACATCTTATTTCATTAAAAGTTACCGTAATTTGATACTTTAATCTGCATGGGGGATTGCTTTGGTTTATCAATGTTGGGGTCGCAAGACTCCTTTTCTTCCCCACCCACCTGGGTTCAACTGTAATAGTGACCTTTAATCTCAAGTAATATCCTAATTGTAATGGTCCTTTTAACTCTAACTCTGCCAAAGGCTCATCGTCCTTTAATAAAGGATGAGGGATAAGGTATACATAAGTGCTGTTATTGCTCCATCTGCACTTTGTGATTCAGGATCCTCTATGAGCGCCGTAAATTCATCCAGACCTCTCAACTCTGTCAGGTGCCACAATTTATATCTAATCTCCCCTTCTCTGTGGTATTTTTGTACTCCTGTTCTATTTCTATAAAATGTTTGTTTCCAAGGGTTCGTTCTTATGACTTTGTCTCCGACAAATGTTGATAGTGATCATTTAACCAACTCATTCTTTTTTCATCAGATAATACTACGACTGCTCTCATCTGTCTGCTTTTACTTTCACTTTCCCATTGCAGTTTCGATGCCATTGCTATGAGACGGTGCTATTTATTGTCTCAGTTGCTCATCTCGTTTTTTTCTTTTACACTTCAGCATCGTTTGCTGGTCTGTGAAGTTCCCCTTCTCCTGTGTTCGCATGTGGCATTATTTGTGCATTTCCTGTTTCTGTGTATTACTTACCCTCTCCTTTCTCGCTCTCACTCTCTTTCCCAATTTCTCTGATCTTGTCTAGCCACCCCATCCACTTAAATTTCTGCCTTTATGCCTACTAACACAATTCGTCTGTGCTGCCGGCAGCCTGTTCTTATTTTCACAGAGTACTTTTATCAGCATCTCAAATTGACAGATTCACAAAACATTTTGGGGACTAACTTACCCAATCACTCAGTAAACACGCAAATATCTCAAAATTAAAGCTCTCAATGCAGCAGATGAGCAGTAACAAGATAATATTTATCCAGAGCTGTCTGTGAGATCAACTGGCTTAAATTTCCCCCTGAATCCCCTCCCTTATATACATCAGAATAATCCATCAGAATCAGAATTTTTTTATTTAACCCTAGGCAATTGTGTGCACACACACACTCCATACCAAGTAAAGAAACTGATAATATGAGGACAAACTCTCAATAAGAAAATTACAAATGTCTAAATATATACACATTGAAAGTCTACATTTTTTTCTAGGTCTAAATCTGAGAAGTTTACTAATATCTATACTAACAGATGCAGAATTCTGTCAGTAAGTAAAATGTACAGTATTAACATGATAAACAGTAGAGTATAAATGCCATGCAAAATGCAAATTTATATAAAAAAAGATGTTGATCCTGTTGTCTATATGGAGGAGTTGTACACTTTAACTGCAACGGATAGGAATGATTTCCTGTGTCCATTTAGGGGGTATCTGTCTCTCACTGAACACATTCCTGTGAAGTATTGTTCTTAACCCAGTCCAGTATATTGTCAATATAAACTTCAAGGTGTATCGTGAAGATGTAAGAGTCCACAGAGCTGGGTGGCACAGGCTTTAATGACAGGAGGCATTTGTCAGGGGGCATGGTTAGGGACAATGATATCAACACAGAAATTCCGCGCCCCTTGGCGCTGCCTTCTATTTAATTTTGATTTGCTGAATATTTTGAGCAAGGCTGAATGTTATAATGTGATAATACCATTGTATAAAATTCATGGTTGTAAGCTATTTTTACCCTTTTTACATTGATGGACCCATTTTTCCTCATTTCCTATTATTTTCACGTTTGTTCCAATACCTCCCCGGATTTGATGTCATCCTAACCAATGACATATTTTTTGTTCATAGTAATTCCCCTTATTTTCAGGTCAATTTGGGAGTTTCTATAGAAAAGGGTTTTTTTTGCAAAACATTGCTAACTTAAAGCTCAGTGAAGATTTTAATGTTAAATTAAACATGACATGTGTTTTCTCTTCATCAGCCTTTGCTTCATTTGATTGTCTCGTGTCCAGTGCATCTGGTATTAGACCACTCAATTAACTTGAGAATGTTTACTTATGCTTTAGCTTAGGTATAGTGTGTCATTCACATGTAGTTTGCCAGGTCTTATCCAACCACATCACAGCTTCTGGTACTCCTAGTCAGGATTACTGATTACTTGAACTGGTAAATGAATGACTAGTAAATGCTAAAACTTCAAATCTGATTTACGTATACACTCATCTGAACATTACTGTAATGTCCTGATGCATGAAACAAATACACTATTTTAACACATTTTATAACCAGTTGGCAGCTTTGATGGAGCTGAGTTGTGTTATCAACTCATCACGAAAAGTGCTTGGCAATCAAACTGCAGGTAATTTGGGATGTTGAGTAAGACACAGTAACCCTTTAGTGCCCTGCAGAAAAATTATTTGAGACAACAGTTTGGATTGATGCGCACGTCAGTGGGAGGAACATACCGGGAGAAAATCTATTCAAGCACAAGGAGAACATGCAAACTTCAGAAACAGAATGAATGGTTGTATTTGTGTTACCCTGTGATGGTCAGGGAGCGATTCAGGGTACACCCTGCTTTTGCACTGTCAGATCTTGTTTGTAATTTATTTTTGATTTTGTATAACCACCAGATGTCGCCATTTCATGTTTGTTTTTTGTTTTTTTCAAACAGTGCCAAGCAAAAGTATTTACTCCCTTGGAATTTATGGTTTGTTGCCTCACAAACTGGAAATAAAGTGGATTGTTTGAAGGTGTGCATCGTTTCACTTACCGAACATTGGTGATGGGATGTGATATTTTTTTATTTTTTATTTTATTTATTTATTTATTTTTATTGTGAGGCAAACAACAAATTGGACATAATAACAGTAAACTTCAGCGTGCATAAATAAGAAGGCACATATTGAGTTTGCCAAAATGCATGTGGGCAACTGCCGAAATGTATGGAGGAATGCATGTGAAATGCAGCCGATGACGGTGGTGTGTTCTGAAAATTTGATGACTGTGTTCAAGCTGTGGGTGACAGTACAGTTGTGGTTGAACAATGTATGCATAAGGTAGTTGAGCATCCTCAGTGTGGCGGGCATCACACCGATCTGCACCACCTGTGGTCTGCCTGTAAGGAAGTCCAGGATCCAGTTGCATATGGAGACACTGATGCACAGATCCTGGAGGTTCATGACAAGCATGGGCCTGGATTGAATTATGGTATTGAAAGCTGAGCTGTAGTCAATAAACAGCATTCGTGCATGTGTTTCAGGTGTTAAAGGACCGTGGGCAGAGCTAGTGCTAATGCATCATCTGTTGATCTGTTTGACCAGTAGGCAAACTGAAATGGGTCGCGCATTGACTATATGCTCAAAGCATGATGATGGAGGTGAGTACTACTGGGCAATAGTCATTAAGAGAGCCCACATTTGGTTTCATTGGGACAGGGACAATGGTGGTCCTCTTTGAAGCATGAGTGGACTACAGCCAAGAGTAGGGAAAGATAAAAAAAGTCCTTGTCAGTTCCATGACCCAGTTCCATCTGCCAGTTTCAGAGTGATACAAATACATAGTTGAAGTAGTGCAAATATACTATATGCATGAATATAAACATATCAGCATAATGAAATAAATATAGGGTTGAGGTATTGCAATAAATAGTGGACAAGTTATGTTTGTGTCCACACAAGCGAAAGTGTATGTGTTTGAGAGGGACAGAGAGTATTGTATGAGAGTTTTTTGAGTAATTCAGTCCTGGGTGTGGAGGAGCCTGATGGCATAAGGAAAGAAACTGTTACACGGTCTGGTTGTGAGGGCCCGAAAGCTCCATTGCCTTTTTCCAAGTGGCAGGCAGGAGTTGTGTCTGGGGTCATCAACAATGGTGAAAGCTTTGTGGATCCAGCATGCATCATAAATATTTGTGATAAAAAAAGGGGAAATCAATGATGCTTTCAGCTGTCCTTCATGAAGGGTTCGCAGCAAGCCGAGGTCAAGGAGTTTGCATTGTACATCATCCTGCAGGTTAGTAACTGCATGATTTCTTAGCTGCAGTTGATGCACTTGAAATTCAGGGGATTACATAAATAGAGTGCCATTTTGTTTCAGAAGTGGCCGATGTGTGCTACTGCTGCATTGCCATTGTAGCAAAATCCGCCTATCGATATCCAGCTCCATTCTTCCCTCACATGTGAACAAGACCCCGGGATACTTGAACTGCTCCACATGGGGCAGAACCTCATTCCAGACACAAAGGGTGAATTCCACCTTTTTCCGGCTGAGAACCATGTCCTCGGATTCAAATCCCTTCCCCTTAAAATGCAGCTGTTGATCGCTCCAGTGACAGCTGGCGGTCGCGGTATGATAATGACAAGAGGACATCATCAGCAAAAAAAAGCAGAGATGAGATCTTATTGCGATCGAACCAGAAGCCCTAAATGCCTTGGCTGTGCCTAAAAATTCAATCTCTAGATATTTAGTCCAACCCCCACTTGAAACTTATTCAACATTTTGCTAGAAATGCGGATTAAGCAATGCAGAGATGGAATGGCCCATAACAGTGATGGGCAGATCCCCTCCTGAACCTCCAGGCTCTTCCTCTTCCAGAGAGGGCATGTTGGTGTGATTGAGGATTTCCTCAAAGTATTCCTTCCGCCTCCTGACAAACATCCCCAGGCAAGGTAAGCAGCTCCGCACTTCCACTGTTAACAGTGTTTGTGGAATACTTCTTCCCCCTCCTGAGGCATCAGACGGTGGTCCAGAATCTTTTCAAGGCCAGGACGATAATCTTTTTCCAGGCCTTCATTATTAGGTTGACAGCGCCATCATCACACATCCATTGGTATGTGGTTATAGCTCTGCAGGAGGTGGGAGTTGAATGCCCATCTAACAGAAGACTCCCCCAAACATTCCCAGGAGACCTTAACTGCACACCAGGGTCTCCCAGGTCTGGAACTTTTCACCAGATTCCCACCTCTGATTTGTTGACAGCTTAGCTCCTCTCTTCATCCAAGTGTTCACACTGTCATTGATAACATGGGTACTGAATTCTCCCAGGTCCAAGAAGATGAAGTACCCTCTAGCATACCCCATCAGGACTCCAAAAAGGTTTACACTGAACTGTCATTTGGTGCATAAGCACAAACAACAGCCAGGACCTGGAGGCAAAAGGAGGCTTCCGTTTGATCAACCGGTACAAATACAAAGCGCTCCTAAGGCGCCTCAGTTTTTTAAATTACATATTCTGAGACATTGCCCCCTATTTTTATGGTTAAAGCTATTTGACTCCTTCCCACCTTGATTTACAGATTTTCCCTTTTCTCATTTGTCCCAATTCTGCCCTTAATTTGATTCCATCCTTCCTGTGGTGACATAAATTTTCTCCATTGCCATTTGGCTAGTGCTTTTGATGGTGTGTTTGTATATCTTTGCAGTTGTGTTGTGTACATGCATTTTTGTGACTGTGTGTTTGTGTTATTTTAATCGTGGGTCCTTGTGTGTGTTTGTGGGTTTTTGTGATTGTGTGTTTGTCCTTTTTTTGTATTTGAATCTTTGTTGGGTTTTTTTTTATTTGCGTGTGTGTGTCATTGTGTATTTGCATTTTTGTGATTGTGTGTGTTGTATTTGTGTGTGCTATGTCTTTTTTGTGCATCTGTTGTGTTTGTGTGACTTTGTATTTGTGTTGTCTAATTGCATTTTTGTGATTGTGCGTGTTTGTGTTATTTTATTGTTGGTAGAAGCTGTCCTTGAATCTGTTGGTGAAAGTCCTGATGATCCTGTACCGACTGCAGGATCGTGAAGAGTTTGTGGCTGGGGTGAGCGGGATCAGAGAGGATCCGCTGGGCCTTCCCCCTACAGTGCTGTTTGTTTGTGTGTTGTAGTGGAGGAAATCGGGGAATCAGGCACCACTGGGGCATTGTGTTTTTTGGACCCATGGAAGTCCTAGGGCCTGCCGGTATTAAATAACATATATTTGGTCCGACAAAAATCTTGTGCAAATTGTTGGACTTTCATGTCATGTACTGAGTGTGGGCATGCCAGCAACTGCTTGTCGGCGTTCTTAACCTAACTTCCTCCCTCCGATTCTAGGAATTTTAATTTTAACCTTAATT
>JAQMYF010039982.1:0-14032 GCA_030014195.1 Neosilurus mollespiculum
AGATGGGTTTTGTTTATTATTTTGGCCTGGCCGGCTTCTGAAGAAGTGACCACTAAAATACACAAATAAAAGAACACCACGTAACAGCGGTCGTAGTTTCTTTTATTAACCCGTATGTTACGGCTTGACCTAGACTGGGTCTTAACAGCACCCAGTCCATAAGATATTCAACAGGGCTAACTTTTATTATGTGGAAAAGACAGCGTGTCCGCACCTACTTTACAGACATCACTCATCCTCATGCACTCTCTTTAACTGTACATATATATCTCACCTCCGCCGCTCAGTGTCGTTGGCAGAACTTCATGGGACATCCGCTGCACATGGTTTCCTTATTACCCGCAACATTATCCAGGCCGCTGTAATTCAAGTGGTGACTGTTTCATTCTGTGGATATGCGTTATGGACTTCCCATTCCAAGTGCCAGCGCAGGTACTGAACAAGCTAAAACCACCACCGTCTGGCAGCTGGTACACTCAGGAATCTAAGGACTCTGAGGTCATCGCGTCTCAGGACCGGCCTCGCAAACTTTTGCAGAAAATGAAAATTTGGGCAGCATTATGCTTGCGGGAATGGATTAATGTGCTGTTGTACATTTATATGTATAAAATGTATTTACGAACTGTATAGGACCTACTGTTGGTGGTGGTACCGATTCACGATGCACTTCCAATTTTGTTCGCCATCGTTCATCACTCCGACCACCGTTCATAACCGCATTAGTCCAACAACTGTTCATCACTGATCATCACCCTGACCACTGTTCATCACTGTTCATCACCGTTGATAATTCCGACCACCATGTATCACCATTTATCACCCTGACCACTGTTCATCACCCTGACCACCGTTCATCATAGTTCATCAACCCATTCATCACTGTTCATCACCCCAACCACCATTCACCACTGTTCATCACCCTGACCATCGTTAATCACTGTTCATCAACCCATTCATCACTGTTCATCACCCCAACCACCATTCATCACTGTTCATCACCCTGACCATCGTTAATCACTGTTCATCAACCCATTCATCACCGTTCATCACCCCAACCACCATTCACCACTGTTCATCACCCTGACCATCGTTTATCACTGTTCATCAACCCATTCATCACCGTTCATCACCCCGACCACAGTTCACCACTGTACATCAGCCTGACCATCGTTTATCACTGTTCATCAACCCATTCATCACCGTTCATCACCCCGACCACAGTTCACCACTGTACATCAGCCTGACCATCGTTAATCACTGTTCATCAACCCATTTATCACCCTGACCACCGTTCAACTCTGTTCTTCACCCTGACCATCATTAATCACTGTTCATCAACCCATTCATCACCATTCATCACCCCAACCACCATTCACCATTGTTCATCACCCTGACCACCGTTCATTACTGTTTATCAACCGATTCATCACCGTTCATCACTACGACGACCGTTCACCATGGTTATTCACCCTGACCATCGTTAATCACTGTTCATTAACTCATTCATCTCTGTTCATCACCCCGGCCACCATTCACCACTGTTCATCACCCTGACCACCACTAATCACTGTTCATCAACTCATTCATCTCTGTTTATCACCCCGACCACCGTTTACCACCGTTCATCAACCCGGTCACCGTTCACCACTGTTTATTACCCTGACCACAATTCATCACTATTTTTCACCCCGACCATCGTTTACCACCGTTCATCACCCAGACCACTGTTCATCACCCTGACCACCGCTAATCACTGTTCATCAACTCATTCATCACTGTTTATCACCCCGACCACCGTTTACCACCGTTCATCAACCCGGCCACCGTTCACCACTGTTTATTACCCTGACCACAATTCATCACTGTTCATCAACCCGGCCACCGTTCATTACCTCAACCACCATTTACCACTGTTCATCAGCCTGACCACCGTTCTTCACTGTTCATCAACCGATTCATCACCGTTCATCACCCGACCACCGTTCACCAGTGTTCATCATTCTGACCATCGTTAATTACTAATCATTAACCGATTCATCACCGTTCATCTCCATGACCACCATTCACCACTGTTCATCACTCTGACCATCATTATTCACCTTTCATCACCCCGACCATCGTTTACCAAAGTTCATCAACCCAGCCACCATTCACCACCGTTCATCACCCCAACCACCGTTCACCACTGTTCATCACCCTGACCATTGTTTACCACTGTTCATCAACCCGGCCACCGTTCATCACCTCAACCACCATTTACCACTGTTCATCACCCTGACCACTGTTCTTCACCGTTCATCACCCCAACCACCGTTCACCACTGTTCATCACTCTGACCATTGTTTACCACTCTTCATCAACCTGGCCACCGTTCATCACCTCAACCACCATTTACCACTGTTCATCACCCTGACCACTGTTCTTCACTGTTCATTAACCGATTCATCACCGTTCATCACCCGACCACCGTTCACCAGTGTTCATCACTCTGACCATCGTTAATCACCTTTCATCACCCCGACCATTGTTTACCAAAGTTCATCAACCCAGCCACCATTCACCACCGTTCATCACCCCAACCCCCGTTCACCACTGTTCATCACCCTGACCACCGTTCATCACGGTTCATCAACCCATTCATCACTGTTCATCACACCGACCACCATTCGTCACCTTTCATCACCCCGACCATCGTTTACCACCGTTCATGAACCCGGCCACCGTTCACCACCGTTCATCACCCTGACCACCGTTCACCACTGTTCATCACTCTGACCAACGTTCATCGCCCTGGCCACCATTCACTGCCGTTCATCACCCTGACCAATGTTCACGACCATTCATAACCCCAACCATCATTCACCACCGTTCATCACCCCGACTATCTTTCACCACGGGTTTCCTGAGAACTCAATGATGATCATGGTGTCTGACAGGAGTTTCCATTTATTTTTATTTTTCTTTTGTTTTTATTTTCAAGAACTTTCTCTACTTGTATTCTGCTCTTTTGTTAAACTGTTTTTTTAACTCTGTAATATTTAAGATTTATTAATACTTAATAAAACTTAATCTGAATAACAACGCGCGTGCGTGAAAGAGAAATAAAACCCAGATGATGAGTGAGAGTATATTGCGTAAAGTCGCTGCCCAGCTCCAGGCCGGACGCGACAGGCCTGGTTTAGCTCCGCCCAGGATGCATCATCTTAAACAAAGGGTTTTTCTGGAGCAGGACGTGGACATGCATGAGTTCTCCGAGCTTCTCTGATCTGTACGATTTCACTGGAGGAAAGAAAGAAACTCGGGGATTTACAGCGTGTTTTACTCTCACACGTAGTTAAAGGAAACGGAGACATTACGGTAAGAAGGCGGGTCGATTCAGTACCGGTTAAGAGTTACCGTGTTTCATTATAGTCATTCTTTCTTCATTTATTTACTGTAATGATGGGAAACTCAATCTCCAGGAAAACTGAGCAGTTTTAACAAACTGGACTCGATTTCAGTTTTAATATCCCGATGAGGTTTAAGTGATATTATTTCAGATTCTAGAAAATGAAAGTTATTATTAGTTATTAAAAAGTTATTAAAAAGTTATTAAAAAGTTTCCATCTCATTTCTTTTTCCTTCTCCAACCCATCTTAGGATTGATAGGATGAAATATTATTCAGAATTGTGTGTAGAAACCCAGTAGAGATTAAAAGAGTGTACCTGGATGAAGAGATCTGGGGTATCATGGCAAAGAACTCATTTTGTATATTAGAATTCAGGTATACACACTGAGGACATTTCTTTTAATCTGAATCACTGTGTGTTTGCTTTAAGGGCATTAGAAAGATGCTGAAAAACCCCTAGAATCTAAGAACCTCATGGTGAACATCCGATCACATAAGGGTGATGATGGGTTGTTTCACAATCAGGGGAGACCTTTTGGGTTCACAGTAGCTCAAAAATTATACTCCTAGTTTTTGTGTTTTTTTTTTGTTACCAGTCAACACCTTATGAGACTGGAATATTTAGTGTGAAGTATCAGAGCTACAGCTCTAAAGGAGTCTAAATTACACGGGGTGAAAGTATAACAGGTGCAGGGTCTCTAGAATCAGTCCATCTGCTTGTAGTGTACCAGAATTGTAAAGAATTCACAGAATTAAGAATAAAAGCTCACTAAACACATTATCTGAGCTGGTTTCATGCAGCATTAGTTGTATATATTATTAACTGCACTAACAACATCATCAGTGACAATCATTGTGGTTTTCCGGAGAAGACACTTTTGGACGGACATGCTTGTCAAGCTGATGTGTAACTGTACAGAAAGTATTTCACATCCATTTCCAATTATATTTCTCACACAGCTATACATTACTGTGCTGCTTTAGAAAAAGAAAAAAGCACTTCTGTCCTCCACATGTAACGTCTGCTTTCCGGAGAAGACATTTTGACGGACAAAGGATCCCGACTCAATTATAAATAGAACTTACAAGCAACTGAACATCTTTCTAGATTGTATGAAAATACCCCTCCAAAAGTAAAAGTTAGTTAGTAATTAGGAGGCAATTCAAAATTTTATCAGGTAAAAACTGCTATTTTTATTACAGTGGAGAGAATTGAATTCTGTACTTGGTCAAAATTTCAGCAATATTTTCCTCTGATAACACTATCGGAATTGAGAAAAGATTTCACTAGTGTAGCTGGGACTACTCTTCCTCTATACAACAATAAACAAGAGACAGACATAAAGTATACAAGTGCCTACTTAAAGGGGTCCCTTGTATAATTTTAAAAAGCCAACCCTGACCGTAAAACAGCCCAGATATGGCTTTTCAATGATATCATTAGATTCTTGATTCATTCATTCATTTTCTAAGCTGCTCAATCCTAATTAGGGTCACGGGGAGGCTGGCACCCATCTCAGCTGACTCTGGGCAAGGGCGGGGTACACGCTGGACAGCTCGCTAGGCCGTCGCAGGGCCAACACACATACAACCATTCACACTCACTCTCACACCTAGGGGCAATTTGGAACAGACAGTTAACCTACAGTGCATGTTTTTGGACTGTGGAAGAAAACCGGAGTACCTGGAGGAAACCCACACAAGCATGGGGACAACATGCAAACTCCACACAGAAACGCTCGAGCCTGGGAATCGAACCCAGGCCTTCTTGCTGTGAGGTGGATGTGCCAACCACTGTGCCACCATGCCTCCTCGATATCATTACATAATTATTTTTAATAACAGTTAAAGTTGGGGTTAGTAACTTTTTTCTGTATACACACACTATTATGTTGGTTTAAATGGTCTTTACACCCATGACAGAAATCAATAACTTGTGAGATCTGAAAAATGTCCAAAATAAAGCCATCATCTGTAGCCTCTGTAATCCTGTTAAAAAGACAACCAATCACTGTCTCACTGTCCGATGGCAAATATCCAATCAAATGCTCCCATGTCTCCTTGCTTGTGCGTAACCCTACTATGCGGAAAGCACCAGTCTGAATAGAGCCATGTGTGTGGCGGGGTGGCTTTGAATAACCTCAGAGGGCAGGGGATGACTTAGCTGGCGCCCTGAAGAAATGCCAATTTAAAATTTTTCTAGCTTGCCAGATTACTAACCACGACCTTAAGGATAAAAGTGTGATTATAATTTTGGATTTTTTTGTAATAGGAAATGGCGTGTTCACCACTCAAATAACAGTGGAAGACAAAGTACACCACTTAATTATTTGAGTTATAGTGGTCAAATATTACTCCAAAACAAGTTCAAGTTCATGCATTCATTCATTCATTGAACCGCTTAATTCTGTTAGGGTCGCGGGGAGGCTGCAGCCTATCTCAGCCAATTCTGGGCGAAGGCAGGGTACACCCTGAACAGCTGGCCAGACCATCGCAGGGCAACACTCACACACACACACAACCATTTACACTCATACATAGAGGGAATTTGGAACAGACAATTGTGCTAATGTGTATGTCTTTGAACTGTGAGGGGAACCCAGAGTATTCAGAGGAAACCCACACAAGAATGAAGAGAACATGCAAACTCCACACAGAAACACCCTCACTGACCCCGGGACTCGAAACCAGCTGTGAGGTGAACACGCTAGCCACGACACCACCGTGCTGCCACATATTAAAGTTGTCCAGTCAAATTATGATTTAATTTAAAGAGTACTTAAAGAGTTCTTAAAAATGCAGAAGTATTCAAAATGCGTTCCAGAAGTCTAAAAACATATTTTCATAAAGTGTGAGTGCAGTATGTTTGGCTATGATGTGTTTATTTAGAACAGCCCAAAATTGCTGGCTACAGAAGATATCAGCCAGGCTTTACACAAACTTTTTTTTGAATATACAGTGGGTACAGTACTTCCTAAACTATACGTTTGTGCTGCATATTCTTATTCCTGATGCTACTAGAGCTCCCTTTGTTTTTCATTTCTGTATTGTTAGTGGTGTTCACACTAAATGTATACAAAACACATTAGAAAAAGGCATCTATGATGAGTTGTCTACTCTTTACTGATGACATATGTAATCATACCCTCTAGTGCATTTGGATTAAGACTGCACAGGGCTGTGAAGAAGCAAGTATTTGTATCCAAAGTTGTTATTAGAATATGTATTGTGTATGAAAATTGTGGCAGCATAGTGACTTAGCATGTCTACTACAGCAAAAAGCTTCTGGGTTCAAGTACCAGGCTCGACGAGGGCACTTCTGTGCAGAGTTTGTTGTTTCAGTGCTTGCATGGGTTTGCTCTGGGTACTCTGAGTCCCTGTGTTGTCCCTGTGATGGATAGGCGAGCTGGTCAAAGTGTACCCTGCCTTGGCCCAGTGTCTTTTAAGATACACTCCAGCCTCCCCGCAAACCTAGTAGGATTAAGTGATTCAGCAAATGAATGGATGAACTGGAGAATAAGCACTGGGACAGTGCATGAACCTCTGTCCTGTGGGCTAAGTTAACTCAATGATCCAGATCATTATCTGGATCTGCTCCAAAATTTTATGGGCTCTTTCTAGGCTTCTACCCCACCACTCCAAGCTTGATGAGAACTGGTACAATATTGTAAGTGTAATCCTGCTAAAAGACAAACCCTTTAACTAGAGTTCTTATTCAATTTCAGTAGAAATCAGTTGTCCCCCTTCTTTGGCTAAAGATCAGTTGAGGTACACTAAAAACTTTTCACAGGGAACAGAAGAAAGCAGGGACATGATGAGCTTGAGTGACAGGCTGGATATAGCTGGGAAAGATGTCAACATGTCCATACCTTCAGTTGGTGGCTGACAGAATCTCAGTGACACTCGTTTTCTGAAGCTTGGCAGTGATGGTGGTGATTGTAAGAAATAGCCATCCCATCTGTACGGATTCTCCCTGTACTATGTTGCTTTCACACACATACACAATGTCAACTGAACTGTACTGAACACATTTTTTTTTTCAAATCTGGATAAATCATGTGCAGAGTTTTAGAACTAGAACAAGCCAGATCTATAAATAGTATAGTCAGTTTAATGTTTTTTTCCCCAATTATGGCATGTCAAAAAGAAAAGTACCAATTTTGGAATTTCTTTATGGGTTCAGAATCGTTAGATTTTGTTAAAATTGAAACAGAAAACCCAAACATCTATTACTCACATGGGAACATTGGGCCTCATTCACCAACCGTCCTTACAAAGAATTTCTTAAATTTTAATTTCACAAAGATTCTATAATTTACTAATATTTTCTTATCTGAAAGAATAGATTCTATGAACACGAATGAACACTTCACATCACTAGGTGATGTTGTGAAATCACTGTTATTTCCCTTCCTTTTTTTATTTCTTTAATTCATAATACAATGTAAGAGACAAAAATATTAAATTAATTTTTAAATTATTAAATAATTATTTTCATTTTGTTACAAAGCATCTTTCAGATAACTCACTTCATTACATACCAATCATGTTCATTTGAACCCATGGCTTATTTAATATATGATACGCTATTTATATGGCGATTGTAGACCAATTCTTTACTGACTGGTTCAGTAGAATATTTACTCTTAGTAGAATAAATTGCACCTTGTGCACTTAGGAGAGAACACATCTGTGACGCCCACATGGATTCATTGCCTGAGACTGACAAATATCTTATAAGTCAGTTTTGGCTAACAAGACCTTTTTACTAGAGTTGGTACTGTGGGCCCATACCCGACGCTCCAACCTGGTAGCACCACATGTTCAGATACTGTCTGCTTTGGGATTTTTGGTCATAGGGACATTTCAGAGGGAGCTAAGCAGCAGCACACCTGACTTGGCTCATTTAATCAACTGATCTGTCCTCAAACACTTGATTGGTGAATCTATGATAGATTGACCAATCAAGTGTTTGAAGACAGATCAGTTGATTAAATGAGCCAAGTCAGGTGTGCTGCTGCTTAGTTGAAACAAAAGCCTGCAGCCACAGCGGCCCTTTGTGGAATGGGTTTGAGAGCCCTGTTTTATGTGGATTTAGGGAGCGCTGATCTATGCTAATTAAAGCAACTGGCACATGTGACACTTGACAATTTGTCATGATAATGGGATTCACCAATCTAACTTACTTCATGTGTTCTTAAAATCTGAGGTTTAAGAACACATTAATCCGACGTAGACTTTTATTACGAATTTTCTTAAGAACAAATTTAAGAAAAAAATTAAGAAGATATTGATGAATGAATCATTGAGTCCAGCATAGAGAGCTTTCACAGCCTCCTCTCCTTGATCTTTGAGGATTCTTACAATGTGCTCTAAACACAAATAAAAGGAACTCCATCATGTTCTGATAGGTTTACCAGCTGAAGCTTGCAGTCATCTTCAACCACCTTTACAGACCTTGACAGCTTCTTGTAGGTCTTTGTTCTGTTTGCATTATTAGCATCCACTGTAAAACCAAATTTAGCAAATGGAAAGCACACCCATGATGCTTCAGGAGTTGGTAAGGAAGGCCATCATCTCCTTCCATAATTTTTTCCACACTGCTGAATTCCACTTTGTCTGTCTCCTCATTATGTAATCCATGATCTTGACTCGGTTCTTCCTTGGTTGCTGCTTCAGCTGTAATGTTGTTGTTTTCATCTTCTCCATGTGATGATTCTATATGGATGTATGAGTGTACTTTAACTGCTTGCATGCAAGACCAACAGAATGGCTCTTAAAACTTCTGGGATCCAGCCAGTGAGCTGTATCTCCAGTAAAACTTTTCCTTTCAGTCCAGCAGTCAGTTGTTATGGCTGACTGCAGCTTTCCTCATTGCTTCTTTCGCCTGCTTGTTTATCACTACTGCAGCATTATCAATATTGTGTTATACAGTTGTTCAAGACATGACAGTGCAGCTTGTCTGTAGATGTACAAAGTTTTGGAATGATGACTATTTAAAAGAGCAAAGAACGTGAGCCCCTAGACTATGAATTTCAGGACTTCATTCTTAATATTTTTTGAGAGATTTGCATAACTTGATCTGTTTGAGGTTTGAGAAAGGTTCGTGAACCTCAAATTTTTTCTTACAGGCCTTTGCAGTCATTCACTGTATTTCACCAGGTGACATCCATGTTTTCTTTTTAAAATGCATTGAATAACTTTAGTGAATTAGGCAATGGGTTATTTATATTGTTGTTGAAAGGAAAAACACTTTTACAAGCCTGGCTGGTCTTTTGTGAACCCATGGTGCATGAAAACAGAGTAGAAAATAAGATCTTCCTGTCAGCGGGAGACATGACCTAATCAAGTGTCAACAATCACTATGTACAAAATGGGCAAAAAAACATTTTATCTCTTGCCAGATGGTGGCGCTGTACAAAAGATTAACCCTCATAACCAGCAACTGTAGAAAACCTGACATGAGTCAATTATTTTTTAATGATTAATATATCTAAAATAGATAAAAATACAATTCTATTCATTGCCAGATGGTGGGACTATACCTTAGGGTCAGTGTGGGCTTGTGGCTGTCAAAAGCCAAAAAAGAGGGAGGACGTCTGAATGAAGGTTGTGGTGGCACATGTCACATTTAACAGCTTGTGGGTAAAAGCCTTTTAAGTCTTAAGTTTTTTTTTTTTAAGAGTCTTTTAGTTTTTGTTTTGAGTGTCCTGTATCCTCTACCAGAGTGGAGAAAAGGGGGTGTCCAGGGTGTGAGGGTGTTAATTCTGCCATTGTGTCATTCTGATCAGCTGCACTGCTGACCTCACCACCTGCTGCAGAGCCTTTCTGTCCTCTGTAGTACAACTGCTAAACGACATTGTACAGCAGTAGGTCAGGAGGCTCTCGATGCCAGAGCAGTGGAAGTTTATCAGTAGAAGTTAGGGTAGGTGGGCTATTTGTGGTCAATTTGTTAATAATGGTCATTTTTTAAATTCGCTTTACTATTTTAATACTGCTCACTTTTTTTTGGCAGACCCACAGATATACTGACTGACCTTTAAATTATAATACAGGATATCCAAATATTTTATTCTCTCTCTCTCTCTCTCTCTCTCTCTCTCTCTCTCTCTCTCTCTCTCTCTCTTTGTCCTCTGGTTAGAGGAGCGGGTTTGGGACATAAAGGTGGCTGGTTCAATTCCCAAAACCAGCATTAAAAATGTGTAGGGGAGTGAGCAGCACCTTCCCTTCCTCCACATTCCCTGAAGTGCCCTTGAGCAAGGCCCCTAACCCCTAACTGCTCTCCAGGCACCCCATTGTGTGGCAGGCCACTTCTCTGAGTGTGTGTGCTCACTTTGGATGGGTTAAATGCAGAGGCAGTAATTTCCCTTGCAGGACTAATACAGTATATCAAAAAAGTATCATACTAGATTTTGTTTTGTCAGTTCTGATATCAATGGTTACAGTTTTTTATACAATATGTTTAACAAAGATATCATACCATTTTAACAAAGATTAGTGAGGCACAACCATGGACTACCTACAAGTACAAATTTACTTGTAACCTGTTGATTATTTTCCCCGATCACAAATCTTTGTTTAATACATCTTCAGCAGTCGGGTAAACTGACTCTTTTTACTAGACACTATAAGTGTCAGTTGATATTTCATGCTGAGGGGTCTTTCCCTGTGAAATCGCCAGTGCCTCCCAGGTGACATTTTCTAATTTATCTTTTTATATCTTCACAAAAATGATTTATCCATTTTTGCAAAAAATTGCACAAATTCAAATAGTTACATAGTTACATAGTTGGATTATCATTATATCTGAAGATAGCAGTTGTATAAATAGAATAACATGCATTGAACCAACATCAGATTTATTACAAAACAGTAGAAAAAAATGCCCTTGAGCTTTTGAGTAGGTGACTGTCAGTGATGATGTGCGATGATTTGCAGCCATTTTTGATCGTCTTTTTTGTAGTTGGCAACCATATCGCTCACTTTCCCCAATTATGATCAGAGACATGATTGCAGACAATCACGGACAGTTGCAGATTATCTGAGAGTCTCTGAGACTTTGTTGGGTATGTAGTCGCAGACCAAGCTGATGATATCCATAACCATAGTTAATTGTCCAAGGATGGAACCTGGAGGTACCTCAAATGATCAAACTTTTAAAGTGCCGTAAAGTAAAAAAGCAAACAAACAAAGTATATATCTTTTAAATTAAAGGGAAATAAATAAGAGGAATATTAATATGACAGAACGTATAAGTAAAAGGAGAAGGGTCTGTGTGGAGGATTTCTCTTTTTTTCTTTTCTCTTATTACTATATTTCGCCATTACTTATTTAACTTTATTCGGAAAACTTGAATAAATGGTGAAATATAGTGTCGTATCTGTGTTTTGCACCAAGAGAGAATTATACAAACACAAACAAAACAATTATATTTATGAACTGTTAGGCAGTTAAAATAAGCGAGGTGGGTTTTGAACAAGTTTGTGGAATAAAAATGTGCAGCAATGCACCTGCACATCTCCTAACAGCCTGAGCTAATATTATGCTGGGTAAAAGCAGCGAATTGTTAGGATTGACAAAGGGAAAAGGATCCACATGCAGACAGAAGTGGTGGAGAGCACAATGTTTAATAGATAGGCAGACAATCCAGAACGGCAGGCAGACAATCCAGAACGGCAGGCAAACTCGTGGTCAGGAAACAGGCAATGGTCAGAGGTATCCAAGAAGTCAATAACAGAGTATGACGTAGAGGTATTCAAAGCTATCAAATACAAAGGTATGCTAGAAAGACACAGGAGGAAACGCTGGCACAATCTGGCAATGCTTGTAGGGAAATGCTGGGCTTAAATGACAAGTAAGGCAGGCAACGAGACACAGATGAGCACAATAATGAGTCTGTGGAAAGCAAAAGAGGACAGAAAAAAATCACATGATACCAGAAAACAAAAAACTAACTAGCTGAAGTGCTAACAGCAAGTACTTTGTACTCGAACTCTCCCTCCCAAATGTACATCTAGACCAGGGGTCTCAAACTCGCGGCCTGCGGGCCAGTTGCGGCCCGGTGGCCAGTTGTGGCCCGCAGGACGATAGTTTGTGGCCCCCGCCTTAATATGAAAGTTTAATGTTACTGCGACCCGCGAGTTTGATATGTATGGCATGTTACAGTGTTGTGGGCGGAGCTGAAGGAACCTACCAATCACGGTGGGGTATATGGCTCTCAGGGTGGGACATTGGCCGTGTTTGATGCAAGCAGAGAAACATTTATCAGTGAGTGAAAGTTACAGCAGCGTTGCCATGGAGAGTTTTCTTCTGTGCCTGGCTGGCTGCCTCGTTTCTATTGGGCTCACGCGGACATTCGTCCCAATGTGCTGCATTCACAACACTTCAAAAAAAGTGTTTTTAAGTTGCTGCCCAGCGGGACATTATACATAAATAAATAAATATATTTATTTATACACACACGTCAATGGCACTTAGAGAGTTAATATGAGGTCTCTCTCTCTCTCTCTCTCTCTCTCTTTTTCTTTCTGATAAAATAAATCAAAGTGATGCGCACGCGGCGGGATAAAAGAAAAGTAGGAACTCAATGCAGCCGAATGTAGAGTCTGCAGTCACATAGCAACACCATCGGCAATAACAGTCTCCGCTAACCTGGACCAATTATAGAGACGCCTTGTCCTGTAACAGCAGCATGGTGTCATTTCCGCTTCCGCTATAACTCCAGTCTTTTGCTATGTGGAGGGTTTAGTGATGGTGTTATGGTTTATGCAGCTAAGGGACTGGATGTTCTGCTTCCATTATGATTTTTTGCAAACCTTTCCATACCTGTGTGTGATACTTGGTTGTGGTTTTGGTGAGATTCTAGAGATCCTGAAAAAGAGTACTCTCTGTACACTTATGAAAGTGTTGAACATGTTGAACCACCCCTTATACTTTGCATTCATGTATGGATTTCAGTCTTCAATGACACAGAACTTCTCACACTGACAAGCATTATATTTTCAAGAGAAAAGGGCAGTAGCTAGAGAGGTGAATTTTAAAAAATCAAGATTATCCCTGTACCGAAATTGCAAATACCAAATTTGAGCTTCATACTTGAATATATTGCTGAAATGTTGTCTTTTAAAAATACCAATAAAGCAAAAATTCCTTTGTAATAGGTTAGGGTACCCTAATTTCATTTTTTTTCCACTATGAAGGCATTTGACTTAAATTAAAAAAAAAAAAAATTCACACAAAGTTGGTTAAAAATCTTTTTTGAAGTAGCTAAGTACTTACCCACAGGGTCAAATCAGACTGCGACTGGAGGCCTATTTTTACTATTTTTCAGTGTTGTCTGATTTTCAAGAGACAATAACTCAAAAACCCCATAAGTGATGACCACACATTGTATCTTTACTCTAAAAAAGTGAAATCTACAATATGAAGATAATCCCTAGAACCTTCTTAACAGAATAACTGTTTGAATTTTTGCAATTTTTTGCAAAAATGGATTAATTGCCATTGGTGTGATGCTATAAAAAGATAAATCAGCTCTGGATGTCTTTCTGGAAAGCTTTTTTTTTTTTTTTTTTTTTTTTTTTGTTGTCCAGCATCACAGCAAGCAGAATGGCAGTCGGGTTGCCGCCTGGCGGTTTCCCAAG
>JAQMYF010039983.1:0-14031 GCA_030014195.1 Neosilurus mollespiculum
GGCTGCATAGCCGTCAGCGTGTTTCTGCTCTGCGATGGCCTGGCGAGCTGTCCAGGGTGTACTCTGCCCTCGCCCAGTGTCGGCTGAGATGGGCGCCAGCCTCCGCGCGACCCTAATTAGGATTAAGCGGTTCAGAAAATGACATGACATCTTATCTTTACATAGGAAAACAAACTTAAAAAGAATTAAAAGATTTAAACATCTCTTTTACAAACCCTCCATATCACTTCATATCCCTAATGAGCAAGCCCCCAGTGACGGTGGCAAGGAAAAACTCTTTCAGATGACATGAGGAATTGAGAGGATTTAGACTCCAAAGGGAAACTCATCCTCGTTTAAGTGAAACTAGATAAAAATATGCAGCAGGAAATTCATTATAGCTTAACATATAGTCTGGTTTGTTATACCACAATTGTATGTCCTAAATCATTTTAGCAAAAGCGTTTACATCACAAGCAGTGAAAATCTCTGGTCTCTGGGTGCACATCTAGGTCTATATGAATATTCATCAGCGTGAGGGGCTTCCAAAATGAGAACTCCAGTCAGCAACAGCACACCAGGACGGACCACAGGACTCAGAAACCATAAGGGTCAGGAGGATCAGGATCATCGGCATTCCAGAAGCAGTATGTGTATCTCAGCGAAATCACAGAGAGAGAGAAAGAAAGAGAAAGAGAGAGAGAAAGACACACAGAGAGAGAGAGAGAGAGAGAGAGAGAGAGAGAGAGAAAGAGAGAAAGAGAGAAAAAGAGAGGTTGTTAGGTATGCTCATAACTGTGTAATTTTAAAAGAAGAGTTTATTAGCACTGAGGAGACTCCGGCATGACTAACTATGGCAGCATAACTAATAGAAGAGAAACCTGAAGGAAGACAGACATCAGGCAATCAGCTACTCCACTGTCAACGGACATGGGTGAGCATGTGTGAGTGAGGGAGTGATAGCATCCAAACATCACAGGTTACCAGAACTCTTTATGCCTGATGTCGGAACACAGAGCTCCCGCTGAGCAGACATATCGCCGGGTGAAAATAAGGTCCCTGTCTTTTCCTTTGTTATCACCAAATAACTCAATAAACAATCAAAAACGTATTCAAAATAATGAGATATTCAGTCAGCAGATGAGAAGAAGAAAGATTTCTTTATTCACCTATGCAATCAAGAACATGCATCCCTGAAGTTGAGTTCAGTGTTAGCACTAACATTTTTATTTACCACTTCTAAAATATGTAACTGGTCAGTCGGAGTGGGAAGATACCAAATATAATGCATTTACTCAAAGGTAACCCCCCGTACATACCCCTTGAAGTTAGAACCCCCCAAAAATTCTATTCAAACTTCAATGCATCCAGATCTTTGTTTTTGTGATGATCAATTGCAATATTTACAATCTCCTTGTCCTGCAATGCTTGTTTCTTTAGCTCATTCTGCTTTTTGTTCCAATCTAGCACAATTTCTGGAATCCTTCCTCCTTTCCTGATAAAACTATCATAGCATCAAAATGATCCTGGCTCTCTTGATCAATGAGATCAGTAGGGTTTGCCTTCACTTATGACGCAGAAGCACTGCCTAGCTGTTTTGCTTCTCTTCTTGAGAGTTCATAGTTGATATAGCCAACATTGTGTTCTGCTACAGTGGTGTGTATTGGTGTTTCTTGATCTCTTTTTCTGTACGCCATAGTTTTCTCCCATCTTGTGTCAACAAATTCTTCACAGAACATCTTTCTCTGGTTCTTCTGATCGCAAGGAAAGCCCATTCTATATCACTCATCTTCACTCCTCACTTTGAATTACTGGATCCTAACAGAAAATATCAAACAACTGTTCAACTCGCTAGTTGAAAATGGCAGCTGTCCTAAAAAATGTCATTTTGGGACATTTTCATGTCTGAAAAAGGTTGACAAAGTCACCATAAAGTTTCAAAATATGTTTTTTGATGTGCCTTGTGTGGACAGTGTAAAGGCTGCAGAATAGCCAGTGCTCATGAAGCAGTTCTGCTGCTAACTGAGCTGCTGCATCTCTTAATCGCTGTGCTTGTCCAGCTTGCTTGGGCCTCAGGAGATATATTATAAATTACATCATTGTACATAGATAGCATGCCATTTGGAAAGTCAGGTTTCTGAAAATAATCTACAGCACCTAGGTTCCTTTTGGCTTCTGATCTTGTGAATGATGTACTAATAGCCATTATTCACCTGCAAACATAGATCTGTTACTATTACCAGTGTTAGTGCATAAATGCTACTTCAAATAAGTATATATGTTTGCATATTTAGGATAAAATATGCATATAAATGCCTTGTTTGGCTTTCCACCAATACCAGTCTTGCAAAATCAGAAGCATCTGATACAACATGACATTGCCTGCTATATTTATTAAGATCAGGTTGATAATTATACCTGAAATAGTACAGAAATCCCACTCAAAACAACAAAATAGTGATTCTTTGACCATAAGTAAAAATTACTTATCTTCAGAGAGTATGTACAGGGAGGTTAGGATTGGTCATTTGACTAAACCTTGACAGTTCCTTATTAAGATTGATTCTCTACATATTTATAAATGGTGACTGCTATGAAAAATTGACTTTTGCAAAATAACACCAATCCTTACCTGAAGAGAAACAGCTGGTCTGAATTCTCCTCTGAATTCCTGTGCACTTATACTCTAAGTGCTCTATGGTGCCTCCTTCTTTAATCTACATATATTGAGTAAATTTTCCCTTATTTTTTCACATTTTAAGCCATTTTAGTCCTTCCCACCTTGGTTTACATACATTTCTCATATCCTATTGTTTTCACATTTGTCCTGATACAAATGGTAATTTCAGGGTAATTTGGTAATTTCAGGGTAATTTGGGAGGTTGTATAAAAAAACAGTGCTTACTTATAAGCACTGACTTCCTTGTCAGCTTCATTTGACTGTGTTTTCTTGAGCTGATTTGTCAGTGCCACTCACCTCAACTGTCAACTGACCTTCTTGATTTTTTTTCTGCTACCTGATTTCAAATCATACCTTCTGGGATCCAGTCTGTGCCTGGAGACCCATGACCATTTCACCCAAGTTCACTTTTGGCACTGTCAACACTGTCCATCTACTGAACCTCGACATGTCCAAGTTACTTTCCAGGGTACCCAGACCGAGGGTCTCCTCTATGATGATCATTTCTTTGGTGTCCCTTTAACCTCTAGCTCTCATTTTATTCCCTAAGCTTCTCCTGAGCATTCACCTGATTATTCTTCTCCTAATTTCCCAATGGAATATTGCCAAGATTCTCTCGTTAACTTTTATCCAGATTCTCCCACTGATTACTCTCATACTTCTCCTGTGGAACCTGAGCTACCTTCTTCTTCCACTGATCCTCTGGTTCCAATAATCCCTCTGGACAGGCTGACTGATCTGTAATTTCTCATGTTCTTCAATAAATTTTTTCTTTGCACTTTTCAGTTTCAGTATGTGGTTTCACTGTGGTAGGAGGCATTGTCAAGCTGAAGGAGGCCTATCAGGTCCTTTTGGCCTGTGGGACTCCCGAGGCAGTGGACAGATAGCGACAGGTCAAATGTGCTGCAGTCTGGGCTGTCACCGATGTAAAATCTCGGGTGTGGGAGGAATTCGGTGAGGGCCAGTTGGCCTCGATCAGTTGGCCTCGAAAAGGTTCTGGACCACCATCCGGCGCCTCAGGATTGGGAAGCAGTATTCCACAAACACTGTTTACAGTTGAAGTGGTGAGCTGCTCACCTCAACAGGGGAAGTTGTCAGAAGGTGGATGGAATACTTCAAGAACCTCCTCAATCCCACCAACACGCCCTCTGTGGAGGCTGAGGTCACTGAGGTAGTTAAAAAGCCCCTTGGTGGCCGGGCTCTGGGGTTGGATGAAATCCACCCTGAATACCTTAAGGCTCTGGATGTAGTAGGACTGTCTTGGTTGACACGTCTCTACAACATCGTGTGGTCATCGGGGGCCGTACCTCTGGATTGGCAAACTGGGGTGGTAGTTCCCCTTCTTAAAAACAGTGAAGTGACTGTGATAAGAATCAGCACCTCCAAGTCTAAGGCCATGGTTCTCAGCCAGAAAAGGGTGGAATGCACCCTCCAGGTCCGGAATAAGGTCCTGCCCCAAATGGAGCAGTTCAAGTATCTCAGGGTCTTGTTCATGAGTGAGGGAAGGATGGAGCAGGAGCTTGACAGGTGGGTCGGTGCAGCCTCTGCTGTAAAGCGGAGCTTGTACCGGTCCATCATGGTGAAGAGGGAGCTGAGCTGAAAGGCAAAGCTCTTAATTTACCAGTCGATTTACATTCCTACCCTCAACTATGGTCACGAGCTTTGGGTAATGACCGAAAGAACAAGATCGCAAATACAAGCAGCTGATATGAGCTTCCTTCGCAGGGTGGCAGGGTTCTCCCTTGGTGATAGGGTGAGAAGTTCTGTCATCCATGAGGAGCTCGGAGTAGAACTGCTGCTCCTTCATGTTGAGATGAGCCAGTTGAGGTGGCTTGGGCATCTGATTAGAATGCCTCCAGAACACCTCCCTGGTGTGGAATCCAACCGGTAAGTGACCTCTGGGCTGACACAGAACAGACTACGTCTCTCGGCTGGTCTGGGAACGCCTTGGCGTCCCCCCGGATGAACTAGAGGAAGTGGCTGGGGAGAGAGATGTCTGGACCTCACAGCTTAGGCTGCTGCCCCTGCGACCCGACCCTGGAACAAGTGGAAGTAGATGAATGAATGAATGAATGAATGAATGAGTTTCAGTGTGGTTATTTCAGTAGCACTCTGATATAAGTGCTCATGCATGATTATTCTAAAGGTTATAAGTGATTATTATAAATTTGCATTACATCAAATTTGTTACTTGAACAGTAGCCACACATTCTAACATCATCCCTAGTACACACATAATTATCATGTTCAATAACCCTATTGTATGAGGTATCTTTTTCTTCCAAAGATTTCTAGCACTAATCTGCACTATTATATTTGGAGAGGTCACATGATCAGAGTGCATGGACACGTATATGTCCCCTTCTTGCATCTGATTGTCCATAAGCCTATTTTCCCCATCTGTGTCCGTTGACTGAGGGATGTCTCTTGGTGCCTGCCTTTTGCATTGTTTTCCACATACTAGTGCTACAGCTACAATGATCATGACTACCCCTACTGTTGCTGATACTCCCATTATTATGATGTCTATGTGGGCCCCTGCACGTACAGCATTGATAGAGTTTGTTCCTGGTGATGCTTCAAATACCCCAAGCTGTGCAGTCCACATGCGTGTCACATTCGCCAAAAGTGCCATTCGAGTGTATTCCATTTGGGCAATTTGCAAACTCAAAGTCTTTATCTGTAGTCCCTTTTTGCTTTATGTATTGTCCAGGGTTGCACTTTGTGTGCACTGCAGCATTACTGCAGCTTTTACTTTTATTATTGCAGCTTTTACTTTTATTAGTGCCTTTTATTAGAATAAAATCCTTCTAGTGGTTCACAAACTGCATCAGAAGTCTTAGTGCAGGCTTTTTTACACTTTTAATCCTTGCTTAGTGGTGTATACTGCACAGTTCTTTTTCACAGCATGAAAAATAAATAAATAAATAAATAAATAAACATTCTGCTTGTCAGTGTACGTTGAACCTGTGCATTGTGTACAGGTTGTGCTGGTGAATTCAGTACGACGACAAAAAAAATCTTGGTTTCTGGATGAGCACATGGGGCAACATTCTCTGTTTGTTTCATATTCAGCTAGCACACAAGCACAAGTACTCTGTCCAATATTTAGGGCAAAGATCATTGTGGTGGTACTGGCTAGTTGGACTGGGGGGGATTTAGGTTCACTAATTTAGGTACTTTAAGCTGTTTATAATTCCCTGATCGATTGTGTACATATATTGCTCTGTTGTACACCTTCAATCTTTTCCATAACCGGGTAAAGACTTTGTATTTCAAGTACAGGAGAATCAATTCACCCCCTATGCCGATGGTCATTGCAGCTCCTACACACCTTGTTACAATTCACATATTCAAGGCGTACAGTGATTCAACTGCAACAGTATGGCCCATGACACTGAATGTGACTAGGCATATGCTTTTTCTCCCTTTGTTGGCCACCATCAGCAGCGTCTCCTACTTGTGTAATGGCTTCAGCTTACTTTCCATAATAAACTCAATCATACAGAGCTCACAACGGTGACTGAGCTCTTAATCCACTGTTGCAGACATGCCTTATGTACAAAGCATAGGGTGCCCTTGCAGTGTCATGGTGAAATCAATGGCCTATCCTCATCACCCTCACCATGGCAGTTTCCGCAAATGTCCTGATTTGAAGGCATGACTGATCACAGAGTGGATCCACAGGCGCAGTAATTTTACCGCTATGGTTCCTAGAGAAAGCAGCAAGAAAAGGACATCTTTGGACATAAAGGGACCTCCCATCACTACAAGGCCTAGGAATATTAATATGTCCCTAAGAAGAATTCTAAGTTCTATATAAATTATATGACCTCGACAATTCACATAATTATTTTATACATCTAACATATCAGTGCACAATTTTATAACACTATACCAACCCTTTTTACCCAATATACCACTCATTTTACTGGCCCTTGCACTTACACATCACTTTCCCCTGTTATTATTTCCTTACAAGCTCCTCCTCTGGGTGAGCCAGGACTGGGTGAGAAACCCTCATATGCCAATTGTGAGGGAAAATTCCCACTCTGCTCACACATCAGGTACGACAGCCCAGTTTGCCAGGGCCACCAAACACATTAAAGCAAATATATTCATGACATCTATATACAGAGTAGCATGTAAGCGTAAAGGCAAGTGCACTGAGTCCAGCAAGATTCAATACCACCACCAATAATGGGTATTATATAGTTCATGTATCCACTTTGGTAAAGGCAAGCGAATGCACTGTCATGTCCTCAATGCAGTCCAAATGTCCGCATACATTATCTTGAAGTTACATAGTCCCTTGGTCTCCACAACATCAGAGTTTTTGTCCTTTTGACTATACCAAAGGAGGGACTGGGGTTCCAAAGTGTTCAACCTACACAGTAATTCCTTGACTGTGAGGACCACAATAAGTATCCGCACCAAAGATATAGTTATCATTTGAACGGTGGGGGACTGGACGACATTATGGGTGGTAAGGAAATCATGCTCCGTAGTGGTCCCGTAGACTTGTGCCAGTGATATAGAATGTCGGATTTGATGAGTGTTTACTAGTAGTGAGAGTCCTTGGTGAAGCACAACGTCCGTGTCGCACTTATATGCCAACCAAGTTGACTCCACATAGTAAAAGTTAGCCCGTGTGAATATCTCAAGGACTGGATGCACCATTTCCATGTCAAATGTCCAGTCTGTGTCCACGTAACAGGGATAAAAGATCCTCCAGCGAGGTTTCGGGAATACATGTGCATGCAATGCCTCCAAAGTCTGTATTATGTTCTGACACATGGCACACATAAACAGAAATGGCCGCGAGACCATGTAGACTTCCCCTTGCTCATCACACTGTAATAATCCACAGGGATGAGCCCTCCAGCTGTGGTGGTTTTTTTGTACATTGCCTCATTGCGAAGTTGCACTTAGAACTTCACGGGTCATCATAGCCCCTCCTGCATACAACATTTATTCATATATATACAGACACGATGACACAAAAATAATAAAGATGGACAGGACGCATAGAAACTACACACAACAGCAACTATACAGTTAGACTAATTGTTCAGTTGTAATATGCCACATTATGCAGAATACAGTCCCTCATTCTTTACCAATCCATCTGGTTCATTTGTTTTTGTGTCATTCAATCGAGTTGCATTGCTTTCTTTGTCCGAAGGGTGGATTAATACTGACATTTGTTTAATTGTTGCCTGAGTGCAGAGACCTCTAAGTAGTGGGAACAGACAGCATATCACTACTGCTATCACCACCAGCACTATTCCTATATACATTGCCATCTTCATGAACAAGCCTCCCATTTACCAAAGAAATTGGTGAACCATTTTTTTGGAGAACATCACAAATCCCGCATTTGTCTTGACTTCGTGTTGCAATTCCTCAAGTTTCTCCATTGCCACAGAGAAGGAGCCCCCTGGGGCTGTATTATTTGGGATATATGTGCAAAATTGGTTTCCAAAAAGTATGCATACCCCTCCTTTTTTTGCCAGTAACCAATCCAATGCTTGTCTGTTCTGCAAAGTAATTAAGCTTGTAGCAAATAATTGTTCTCCCAGTACTTGTAATGAATCTTTCATGTAATTAATAAATCTCTGCTGGTTATATTATATATATAGTTTATCCATTTAATATTTTTAGTGATCGTTATGTGGGCAAAGATTTACTCAAAGCCTGCTGCTATTTCATTTCGTGCATTGTATTCATTTGGGATTTCCCATGGCTGCCCTATGACATCAAAGTACACTCCTGGGTCCACTTAATATGAGCTTTTGGTTCGCTGTATCTCATTCAGTTCTTCCCCTGCCTTGAACATGCACATCTCCATGATTGTCATGATGCATGTACATAGGCCTGACCATTTTGAGGGCAGCAATTTCCGCAATCTTATATCTCCACACCTCCACCAGATGTCTGCCAATGGTACGGTTTGGTGCTGTAGTATGGGGGTATTTTCCTATGCCATCCCTTTACCGCTTCTGTTTCATTCCCTTCCTTTTTCACTTTAACTACTCCCCATTTATCCTGAATGGCATCCACCAAGAAGTTCATGTTATTAACATTCCAGATTCTTCCACATCTCCCTTTAAAGTTTCCTACCTCCATTTCTCCCTTGTTTCTATAACATTCAAATGTGTGATTTTTTTGCCCACTCAGAAGATATTCTACCTTTTGCTGGTTTCAGCTTTGTGGTCTGGGGCCACATGGAGGTTTCCCACTCCGGCATACAGTGTACACCAATGTTCGTGCTTTTCAGTTCCTTTTTGAGAGTGTTACGTTAGTTAGGGAACATTTACTGTCAATTCTACTGTCCTATTTTCCACTACCTTGGTCCCGCGCATTTCTGTGAGCTTTCCTCAAAATACCATACATGTTTCAGTGTTGTAAGGCAGTGGAGTCAATTCCAGCTTCCCTTTTCCAGTTGTAAACACTATACCCTCTTCTTCTTCATTAGCCCAATCTTTAGCTGTGTAATTTGCCCATTGATACCATTCATTTGCGGGGTTTTATGCCATGGTTTAGCTGAGGGGTCTTCCTCTTCCTCATACACCCTATTTTCCTCCACATGTGTCTCACTCTCTAGCTCCTTGTTTTCTACATTCAGTATCACCATTTCATTCCTTCGGTGTGGGGTGTACCATACTTGTCCTGATTTTATGTTCATGCTTACATTGTCTTGGCCCCATCCTCTAGTGTCTCCATATACGGGATAATTCATCTGTTTCAGGTCCTTGTTCACATAGACCATCCTAAATATGCTCCTGGTATTCTTATAACTTGTTGGCTTCGTTACTGTTGCGGTGAAGCATTTTGACTTCGAATTCCACGTCCAGACAGCTGTCGGGTTACTGTTCACATCTTTAATCAGTTGGGCTCTGGTCAGTGTTACTTTTACCTTTTGTCTTACTTGGGTAGCAATCCCTTCACCTGTACGTGGTTGGGCTGCACACCCCACTACTGACTGTAGTCTGGCTTTCATCCCTTCCTTTACCAGGCCCGCACCTATCATTGTTGGGCCATAATCTGTGTCCGTCCCATTCTCTGAATTATTTCCAGCATGTAGTTGCTTGGTTTGGGTACGTGTAAGGCATGAATTAGCAAGAGTTTCTTAATTTATAAGTGGCATCTCTCTCAAGATCATAACTATCTGGGTGAATTTCCCAATTTGGACGACTGCTAGCATGATTATTATAACATAGTGAGTTAGTGGTGGTGGCAGTCTGTGATCTACCGCTGGTGACTTGGGTGCCGGCTTACTTATTGCCGCCTTAATTTTATTCTGATTCTTCAGTATAACCCCGAACCAAGTCTGTAAGGTTCAGAGTTATAAAGTCAGCTACTCTGACTGTACTAAACAGCCTGTATCCTGAGGGACCTAGTCTGAGTTTGTGTCCTGATGGACCTGGTGTAGGTTCTTGCCCTGACAGACCTGTAGATTTGTTCGGTAGCCTTCGTACTGTGTCAGGTTCCCTTGGAAACTGATACACTCTTGGTTCAAAATCAGGAATGGGTGGATTCTATGTCTCTGCTATTTGTTCACCTAACTCTACAGGTTGGGGCTCTATTTTTCTCTGAGGATTCTTTCCCTTCCCTCATGTGTTGTATTCTGGTGCCTCTGGATGGTCCACATTCTCTGGTTCAGTGTCTTCATCTGAATGAGCAAGTTATACCAGTCTTGAGCATGAGTCTTTTCTCTTTGGTCCTTATACTGCCGCTCCACTACAATGATTCCAGTGTTACCAATGCTTGCTACCTTCTACCTTGACTGCCGTTGGCATTCCCAGCACCACCTTGAATGGTCCTTCTCTCCTTGGCTGGCTCCAAAACTTCCATTTTCATAACTTGATATACACATAGTCTCCAGGCTCCACCTTGCAAAGTTCTTCCTGTTCCACTATCACACCTCGTGTGGCTGCACAGATCTGTGGATACAGAGTTATATGTATTTGGGTTAGGTGCTTCACATAGCTTGACATTTTTCCCTCTAGTTGTTCCAAGGAAGGGCCCTTGTAGGGTCCATGAGTAAAGGCCACCAGCACTGGCCACCCTGTAAGCATTTCATGTACATAGTATTTATTACCTCGTTCACAAAGTGTTTACCAGTGTCCAAACTTAGTTGATCCGGGATACTTAAACAAGGAATCACTTTCCTGCAAAGAAATTTTGCTACTGTCTTGGCTTAATTTTTAACTGTGGCCTCTACTTCTATCCACTGGCTAAATTGATCTATCACTACCAGAATATATCTTTTCCCTTCTTTCAATTCTGCCATGTCTGTGAAATCTATTACCAGATGTCTAAATAGTCCATTTGGTTCTGCTTTGTGACTAATAGGTGCCGTGAAATGTTTCCTAACATTGTGTGTTGCGCAGAGCTCACATATCTAAAGCAATTTGCCAACTATACTTGCTAAGTATGGGGACCACCAGTGTGACAGCATGTCAATTGTTTTAATGATTGTCCTATAATCACAATGATCTATCCCATGTACCTCTTTGACCACCATTGGAAGAAACTCTAGGGCAGTGGTCACCAACCTGTCGATCACGATCGACTCGTCGATCTCGGAGACTTTCCCTGTAGCTCCCAAAATAACATAAAAATTATTACAGAAATACATGGGTCTATGCCTGATTAATGTTTGGTTTAAGCACCTCTCTTTCAATCCAGGCTTGTGTATTTTTTCAGTGTAACGCTGCATTAAATGAGACATGTGCCGTGTGTCAGGACGTTTACTGTCGCAAAAGTCAATATACAGCACCCCTGTGAGAGTGTGCAACATTGTTGACACGCAGTTAGCTAGCATGGCGGAGGCACCACAAAAGAAAGCGAAAACCTACAATTTCCATCCAGAATGGGAGGAGGAATTTCTTTTTACCTTGGTAAAAGACAAGTGTGTGTATGTTGTGCCACCAAAAGCAAGCACTGTCTGAGCGAGGAAATTTGGAGCAGCATCACAACACAAACCACCAGAATTTCAAAGACAGCTTTCCACCAAAGAGCTCAATCCGCGCTAAGAAAGTTCAGAGTTGAAGGCTCAGCAGTCACTTTTCTCCAAACCCGCTTCTCTAAATAAGGCTGTGACTAAAGCATCATTTCGTGTTAGCCAGATTTTGGCTAAACACAAGAAGCCTTTTACAGATGGGGATTTGTTTAAGGAAGCAATGACTGTCACTGCAGAGACTGTTTGCAGCAATTTCAAAAACAAAGAAGACATAAAGGCCGCACTCCGTGCTGTACCACTTGGTCCGGCAACAGTGACTAGGAGAGTCGAGTTATTGTCAGAGGATGTGGATCAATAGGTATTAAAGGACTTGTCACAGTGTGAATATTTTTCACTGCAGTTCGATGAATCACTGGATGTAATGGACACAGCTCAGCTTGTTGTGTTTGTCAGAATGGCTTTCCGGGATTATACAACAAAGGACGACTTCTTCACTTTTCTCCATTTAAAGTAGAGAACGAAAGGTGAGGATATTTACAATGTGTTTAAAAGCTATGTTCATGAAAATAACATCCACATTTATAAAATGGTGGCCATTGCTACCGATGGGGCACCAGCAATGTGCGGTGTGCACAATGGTTTCAGAGCACTGTGCCATAATGATCCGGATTTTCCCGATTTCATTAACTATCACTGTGTGATTCATAAACAAGCCTTGGCTGGCAAAGTTGTGGACTTTTCTCATGTCATGAAACTGGTGGTGAAAGTGGTAAACTCGATTCGAGCAAAAGCGCTTTAGCATCGTTTATTCAAAGCATTACTGGATGAGCTCGAGTCCGCATATGAAGACCTGCTTTGGTGGTTGAGTCACGGCAAAGAACTACAGCGTTCTGTTGACTTGCTGCCTGAAATAAAGAGCTTTCTAATGACAAGGAACGAGGAGCATGAGGAACTGTCAGATGATGCGTGGCTACTGGACCTGGGGTTTCTGACAGACCTAACAGCAAAATTGAACTCCCTCAACAGCAAGCTTCAGGGAAGAGACCGACACCTGCCCCACATGATAAGCGCAGTGAATGCATTCAAGGCCAAGCTCAGTGTCTGGACCACACATCTCAAGAAAGGGAGGCTGACACACTTTCCCAACTTGGAGAAAATGTCACGGGCCATCAAAGACAACTATGAGTTTCACCCTGAGCAGTACTGTGCACACCTGGACAAACTGGCAGCAGAGTTCAGTCTGTGTTTTGGTGAGTTAGACATCATGGAAGATATTGCTGCATCTGTCTCAAATCCATTCCAGCCTATTGATATAGAGTAGGTAGCAGCCAAATTTCAGCAGGTATTTTCTCTGCCATGTGGAGTTGACATGGAGATAGCTGATTTGCAAACAATGTGGAGCTGAAAGCAAGATTGCGGGACAGTGACTTTTGGGGATTTGTCAGCAGAGAGAAGTTTCCTCTCCTCAGTGCATGTGCAGTAAAAGTGAGTTCCTACTTTGGATCAACGTACCTCTGTGAAATGGCATTTTCACAGATGAAAATCATCAAATCAAAGTACAGGAGCCGACTTACAGACAGACACCTCACAGATTGCCTCAGACTGGCTGTTTGTACTTATGAGCCAAACTACAAGGCCCTCACAGACAGTGTTCAGTCACAGCCATCACACTGACTTAGTAATGATGCATGAGATGGGACACAGAACTGCACTTATTTGAAGGTTCAGTTGCTGAACACAACAATATATGGGTAAGTTGTATGATCTGCTCACTGTGTATTTTTTTCTTTATTGTTTGTTATTAACATTATTATTTAATAATTTCCTCACATGGGAAATAGGTCACATGCTTTTGTTTTTTGTGATACACTAATATTTAGTGTTTATGAATTTATGTTGTGTTACAGAGTGTTCTTGGTCACATCTATTTGAAAACTGGTCCAAGTTGTGTGATGTATATTATTTGTGAGGTTCCACCATAGGACTTAGTCATGTCTGTCTGTTTTGATCTGCTGTCTCCTCTCCCATGTTTGTCTTTGATTACAGGCTTTGCCCTGATTAGCTCACCTGTTCCTCATTCCCACCAGAGGATAAAAGGGGGCCGCTTACCTGGCCAGACATGGACACAGCGGACAGAGATTCGATCCTGTGCTGAAATCACAGGAGCTTCAGATCAAAGCCCATGAGACCCAGTTATGCACCATAGCCACGGGAGTGCAGGAGCTTGCGGACTGCCAGGACTTGTTTCAGCAGGACGTGTGCGCGCAGGTGAATCTGCTGAGCGCGCAGCTGTGCCAGATAACCGCGAGTCTGGAGCGACTGCTTTCACCTCCGCCGACCACGCCGGCGTCCCCCCCGCCAGCTGCCACCCGGCCTCCAGTAACCCCCCCGCCTCGTCCCGTTG
>JAQMYF010039984.1:0-14019 GCA_030014195.1 Neosilurus mollespiculum
AACTGGAGGCTGCTGGTGAGGTTGACGGCCGGATATAGCCTTGTTGCAGGGCCTCTGTTATGTATTCCTCCATCGCTTGTTGTTCCGGTAGTGAGAGAGGGTACACTCACCCTTTAGGGACCGTAGCGCCAGGTACAAGTTCAATGGCGCAGTCCCAGGGCCTGTGAGGCGGCAGTTCGGCAGCGAGCCCTGGACTGAACACGTCGTGAAAGGCGGCGTACACCTCCGGGATCGAGAGGGTCGTCTGAGCTGCCAGACTCTCTACGGAGGTTGTAGCAATGCCGATATGTTTCTGATGAGGTTTTTGAGGCAGCTGTGGGAAGCACTGTGGGAAGCATCCTTCTTCCCACTTCAGGATCTCCCCGGTGATCCAGGAGATAGTCGATGAGTGGAGCATGAGCCAGGGCAGACCAAGGATTATATCAGCGTGAGATCTTTCGAGGACTAGGAAAGAACGGTTTTCTTGGTAAAGGGAGCCTACTTTCAGGACCACCAGCCCGGTCTGGAGCTGGTGTTTGCGTGGTGTGACGGGTTCCCCGGTTACTGAGCGGATGGTGAAAGGTGTCCGGCAGCGGTAGATCTGGAGCTTGAGCTTCCGACATAGGTCCTCTGAGATGAAGTTGCCCCCGGCGCCTGAGTCGATTAGGGCGGTGACCTGTGAGAGAGCCCATAGGTGTAGTGATTATTACTGAAGTGGACAGCGGAGGGGATTTGAGCACTTCTATATTGCCCTGACTTACTGCCAAATGGGGCAACTTGACAAGACATGTCCCGCTTGGCCACAGTAAATACAACGTCCCTCCTGAACCCGTCTGCGTCATTCGGCAGGAGGAAGCCGGAGCGAATCTACCTGCATGGGCTCTGCGGGTGGTACGACCGGCTTAAGAGGCACGGAGAGTTGTAACTCGTCGAGGCATTCTCTCTGTCGATGAGCGACGCGGATGGCCAGTTGAATGAACCTTTCTAGTCCCATGGAGTCATCGAAGGCGGATAGTTGTAGTCGAAGTGCAGGTTCTAAGCCTTGACGTAAGTGGGTCATTAGAGCCGCCACGTTCCATCCACTGGTTCCGGCGAGGGTCCGGAACTCCAGGGCGTACTCCCGGATGTCCATCCGCCCCTGACGCAGCCGGTGTAGCTTCTCCTGATTGGTGGAGTCTCCGTCCGGGCGACAGAAAACCTCACGGAAGTGCGCAGTAAATGCGGCGTAGGTGTTTACCGTGGTCCCGTTCATCCTCCACTGCCCTTCTGCCTATTACAGCGCCCTTCCGGAAAGTAGGGAGATGATATAGGCGACCTTGGCTCGTTCAGTGGGGAAGCGAGTGGGGTGCATTTCTATCGCGAGAGAACATTGAAGAAGAAATCCTTCGCCATTGTCGGTATCTCCCGAGTATCGTGCGAAGTTGATCATGGGACCGTTGGCAGGAGTTGCCATTATAGGCCTCGCAGCAGGTGCTTCCGGAGGGAGTAGGGCGCGTCGCACGTCCGAAGAAAAAGTGGGCGTGGTCTCCATTCTGTCTCGGTCTAGCCTTCTGTTATGATAACCACCCGGAAACAAGAAGGATAAACTTCACACAAGTTTATTGTGACACCGGACTAGGGCTCGGAGAGCCACACACACATGAAACGAAAACACGGAAAAGAAACCTGCCACGAGGGGCGAACACAAACTGACAAACACAAACTAAAGCGGAAATGAAACCTGCCTCGAGGGGCGAACGCAAACCGACAAACACGAACTATTGACACAACGGAGGGAGATAGGAACCAAGAGGAAGAGGACGGGAACAGGACGAGGATGTAGTGAGGAAGTAAAGGTGAGTCCAAAACGCTGGCTGGAGTGGCGGTGAAAACACGTTAACTACCAATGAGGCTAGACACCGAGGTGTGTCTAGCATGGGCTTTTAAGGAGGAGGTGATGAGTCCCGGAAATGAGGTGCAGGTGCTGATGATTAGTATTCGGGGGAGTGTGCTCGCGGTGTGTGAGAGTCGGGGAGAGAGTTGGTTACGGACCTAACAATTGCACACACTTTCTTCAAAAACACTACCCACACTAAATAAAAAATTTACATACTACACAGACACTTACAATAACCTACATAAACACTACACACACTCCACACATAAACACTACCCATTCCCAACATAAACACTAGACACACTTCATAAAACTATACACACTGGACACATAAACAGGGTACACTCCATACAAAAACACCACACACTCTTCATGAAAACTACAACCTCCGTACAAAAACACTACACACACGTCAAAAAAAATACACACGCTCCATACATAAACACTACAGTCTTTACATAAACACCACTCACATTCACTGCATAAAAACTACAAATACTACCCACAATAACACTACACACTCCCTACATAAACACCACATTCATTCTCTGCATAAAAACTACACACACTCCCTGCATAGACACTACAAACACTCTCTACATAAACAGTACACTCCCTACATAAACACTACACACACTCCCTACTTAAACACTACACACACTACATAAGCACTACATACTCTCTACATAAATATTACACATTTGCTACATAAACACTACACATACACTTTACATAAACACTACCCACATTTTGCTATATAAACTACACGCACTACATACAAAAACACTACACATTCCATCCACATACACTCCCTGCATAAACACTACATATTCCCAACATAATCATTAGGGGTGCCGGAAAACAAATCGATTCAGGTCTGAATCGCGATTCTTATTTATTAGCATTATGAATCGATTAAAATTTTCAAGAATCAATTTTTAAGATCACGTGTTTTCGAGCATTTCCAACCTTACTCACAACGCGTGCCGTCTGTCCACACATGGCCTCCGTCGTGAATTGTTCCAGAGAGTGGCGGGTACAGAACTAGCGTGTTTCCCCGATAATAAGACCTACCCTTTCTTCTGCAGAACGGTCCAAAATAAACCCTACCCCGAAAATAAGCCCTAGCTAAACCCATATTTTGTTTGCACCCTCCCCTCATTTTCTGTGAATGCACGTGCGCCAGCACCATTTACAGCAGCGCCACGGAGGAGAGAGAAAGAGGAAGTTAAGAAAAAAAACTGTAAGTAAAGTATTGTACAGCAGGACTGAGGGGCATGATGGGGATAAAGGCAGGACTGGGGGAGCATAACGGTCATCATTTTATTTACCAGTATTATCTTCTATCTTCTGCCTATTATCTAGACAGTTTTGTGTTCACACTTACCTGTTTATTGAAATTGCTGTTAATGTTAATTAAAATAAGACCTACCCCGAAAATAAGGCCTATGGTGTTTTTTGAACCGAAAATAAATAAATTAGACAGTGTCTTATTATCAGGGAAACACGGTAGCTTTTAGCCTAGCATTGACATGGATGAGGAAAAAGTAATACAGCCAGCATCGTCTTCGCTGAAGGAAAATGCTTGCACTTCGGATTTTCCGGGTAAGAAGGAGCTTGACATGACATGTCGTGTGCAAAATGTGCAAAATAAAAGTCAAGTATTTCGGGAACACTTCAAATCCACGAGCCCACATCTTACGCCATCTCCCCGAGCTAAAAGAACCAGAGCAGCAGCACGAACAACTCCTGACCAACGCACACTCCATCACTTCACTAAACTCCCAGCCAACTCTGAACAAGCACAGCGGATCAGTACATCTACAAAACCAGCTGACTAGTAATATAATTTCTTTCTTTCTTATAGGAGAGTTCTTCCTAGCTTATAGAAGAATGTAGTTACTCGTGGCACCCTTTGTTTGTAATGTTTATAGATCAACATCGGTTTGAATCAAGAATCGATTCTGAATCGATTCGTCACCTCAAAAATCGGAATCGAATTGAATCGTGAGTTGTTGTTAGATTCACATCCCTAATAATCATTACACACTATCTACATAAGAACTACGCACCCTTACATAAATACTACACACTCCCTACATAAACACAGCACATTCCCTACATAAACACTACACACTCCCTACATAAACACTACACATTCCCAACATAAACACTACACAGTCCCTACATAAACATTAGACACACTTTCTACAAAAACACTACCCACACTTGATAAAAACTACACACACCCTACATAAACATTACACACACTACATAAACACTTACACAACATGCAAAAACACTACATAGTCCGTACATAAACACTACAACCTTCATACAAAAACACTACACACACAACATAAACATTACATACACTTCAGAAAAAATACACACCCTACATGCATAAACACTACAATGACAACAAATACTACACACATTGACTTCATAAACACTACAAACACTACCTATATTAACACTACATACTCCCTACATAAACACTACAACCTCCATCAAAAAACACTACACACAACATAAACACTACACACACTTAAGAAAAAATACACACAATCCTTACATAAACACTGAAATGACAACACAACACACACTCGCTCCATATACACTACAAACCCAACCTACATTAACACTACACACTCCATACATAAACACTACGCACACTCTCCCTACTTAAACATGACACACACTACATAAGCACCACATACTCCCTACATAAACATTTCACATTTGCTACATAAAAACTACACACTCCATACATAAACACACTACACACAGTTGTTCCATAAAAACTACAAACACTACCCACATTAACACTACATACACACTACATGCACTCTCTACAAAAAACACTACACACAATCCCTGTAAAAATACTACAAACACTCCCTACATAAACACTACACACCTTATACATAAACACTGCACACACTACATAGGCACTACATACTCCCTACATAAACAGTACACATTCGCTACATAAACACTACACACACTTTACATAAACACTACACACACACTTCATAAAAACTAGTCACTGCATGCAAAAACACTACATACTCCATCGATATACACTACACACTCCCTACATAAACACTACATACATTCCCTACATAAACACTACACATCCCCACACAAACACTACAAATTCCCAACATAAACATTACACACTCCCTACATAAACACTACACATTCCTTACATTAACACTACACACTCCGACAATGACCACTACACACAACACTACACACTTCCTACATAAACACTACACACAACACTACACACACTCCCTACTTAAACACTACACACACTTTGTACCTAAACATTAAACACATTCCCTACATAAACCAGGGATGAGAACAGGCTTAGAAGAAAAAGGAGGAAAATGGGCAGCGGTCAAGAGTGCTGCTTTTAAGTGTATCTCAAATAACACAAAAATATATTTTACAATAAAATAAAATACACATATTTATAGAAAATAACTTAAAATATTTTTAAAAAATTACATCTAATGAAATAAAATCTCTGAGAGCAAACTAATAATAATTAGATTCCAAAATCCAGTATATACAACTTTTATTGTGGTGATGGCATCCCTGGTGGGGCTGTTTTGTTTTTGTTTTCTTGTGTGGTGTCTTTTTCGTTCTGTTTTCAGAGATGAGGCGTCTCCCACCGGCACCGGCTCCACCCACTCCTGCACACCTGCTCCAGATCTCCGGCAATCACCACCGGCATTTAAGCCCGGCGGGGAGGCTTCTCCGGCGCCAGAGCATTCTTACTTTTGGGTCCTTTTCATCGGGGTTCTAACCCTAACAGAATACTCTGGCCCGAAATGGACCCAGCAAGCCCAGACCCAGTGAGGGAGGCCCTGTACTCCCAAGGGTTCCTCATCAGATAGCATGAAGACATGTTGCACGATATCATGGAGTCCCTTTGTAACCTGCACCAGCAGGTCACCCATATCGCCTCCCAAATTTCCCAGGTGGGTCACCAACCAAACCCACCTAGCGCCCATCCACCAGCGTGTGGCTCACCCAAGCCTGCCCGCCGCACCCCCCCCCCCTCGCAAGGAACCATTTGTACCCCCCGGAAGCCGTATTCGGGGAATTTAGATTCATATAGATTTTCGTGAAGGGTCTTTCGCAACGGATGAAGGACGATTTAGCCTCCAGGGAGAGCCCTCCTCCCTCGAAGAGATTTTCCTGGCTGTCCAGGTCGATAATAGGCTGAGGGAAAAAGACCAAGAGAGAGGGTCCAGGACCCACAAATTGCTCCTCCCGTCTGACCCTTCCCCTTCGGAAGGATTACGGACTCCCTCTTCCCTTCCAGCTCCCACAGTCTTGCAGGTTCCCTCTGCTATACAGGGCGAGCCCATGCAGGTAGGCAGAGCTTGCTTGGATCCCCAAGAGCGTCAGAGATGCTGGAGGAACAAGCTGTGCATCTATTGTGGTGTGCCAGGACACTTCATCACCGACTGCCCCTCCAAGCCAAAAAAAAGGGCTCATCACTGACGGAGAGCTCAATGGTGAACCAGACCTCTTCTTCCCCAAGCTCTCCTCCTCCCATGGCTGTTCCCTCCAGACTACACTGGGATCACATTACCACCCCTGTGCAAGTGTTGATTGACTCAGGGGCCGACGTCAACTTCATCCATGAGGGTTTGTGCCAACAACTCGAGCTACCCCTTGAGCCTCTCGCCTCCCCCAAGAAGGTTCATGCCCTGGATGGCCACCTGATCTCCCTCGTCTCTCACTGGACAGCCCCTGTCACCCTCATAATTTCCGGGAATCACCAGGAGACCATCCAGTTGTCCGTCATCCCCTCACCTGCCTCCCCACTAATTCTCAGATACCCCTGGCTCCAGAGACACAACCCTCACTTCGATTGGCCGCCATCACCAGTTGGAGTCTCAAATGTCACTCTCACTGCCTCCTGTTGGCCCTGCCTCCCTCGGGAGATCACAAATCACCTCTGGTCCCTCCTGACCCTTCTAAGGTCCCACCTGAGTATCACGACCTCGCCCCAGTCTTCTGTAAAGACCGGGCACTATCCCAACCCCCCCCCCCCCCCCACCGCCCCTATGATTGCACCACTGACCTTCTTCCTGAAGGCTCCCCTACCATTCAGTCGCCTGTACAACCTATCCCATCCCGAGAAGGAGGCCATGGAGGCTTATATCAAGGACTCCCTAGTCGCTGAACTCATCCGGCCCTCCTCCTCTCCTCTGGGTGCTGGATTTTTCTTCATCAAGAAGAAGGATTCATCCCTTCGCCCCTGCATCGATTTCAGAGGGCTTAACGACATCACCATCAAAAACAAGGCACTTCTCCCTCTCATCGACCCCTCCTTCAAGCCCCTCTGCCTCGCTCTGGTGTTCACCAGTAACACCTACCACCTCATCCGCATCAGGAAGGGGGATGAATGGAAGACTGTGTTCAACACCCCCCTGGGCCACTTTGAATACCTGGTCATGCCCTTTGGTCTCACGCATGCCCTGGCGGTGTTTCAGACCCTCATGAATGATGTCCTTGCGAGACATGCTCAATCAATTCGTCTTCGTCTATCTCAACGACATCCTCATCTTCTCGCACTCCCGTGAGGAACATCGACAACACGTTCGACTAGTCCTTCAATGCCTTCTCGAGAATTGCTTATTTGTCAAACTGGAGAAATGCAAATTTCACGCCACATCAGTCAGGTTCTTGGGGTACATCATCGCCAAGGGACAACTCCAGCCTGACCCTTCCAAGATCCAAGCTGTCGCAGATTGGCCGGTCCCCACCACTCGGAAGGAACTTCGTTCCCTCGGCTTTGCCAATTTCTACCGCCATTTTATCTGGGATTACAGCAAGGTTGCCAGTCCCCTCACATGTCTCACCTCCACCCGTTCCCCGTTCCAGTGAACACCAGAAGTCTCCACAGCTTTTACATGGCTTAAATCCCTCTTCACCCGAGCCCCCATCCTCAAACACCCGAATCCTACCCTTCAGTTTGTTGTTGAGGCAGACGTCTCCGACAGAGGGGCCGGGGCGGTCCTCTCCCAACAGAATCCGGAGATAAATAAGCTTCACCCGTGTGCCTTCTTCTCTCGCAGTTTCTCCCTGGCAGAAAGGATTAGGATGTGGGGAACAGAGAGTTGCTGGCCATTGTTTGGGCCCTACAGGAGTGGAGGCACTGGCTGGAGGGCGCCAAGACCCCCTTCATCATCTGGTCTTACCACAATAACCTGGCGTATTTCCATTCTGCCTGACGCCTTAATCCCCGCCAGGCCTGTTGGTCCCTCTTCCTCAGCCACTTCAACTATACCCTCTCCTACTGCCTGGGTACCCGGAACACCAAGCCTGATGCCCTCTCTCGCCCTTATCCCCCCCTTCCAGTTCCGAGGAACCGGCTCCCATCATTCCTCCCTCCTGCATCATGGGAGCAGCCTCGTGGGAGATGGAACAGATTGTGTGAGAGGTTCAAGAAGACCATCCTGACCCCAAGACCGGACCCCCGAATCACCTTTTTGTCCTGGATCCCGTTTGCTCCCAAGTGCTCCAATGGATTCCCTCCTCTAAGCTGTCCTGTCATCCAGGTATAACCCGCACCCTCCTCTTCCTCAAGCAGCACTTCTGGTGGCCCAGCATGGCCAAGGACATCCAGGAGTTCGTCTTGGCCTGCTCTGTCTGCACCAGAGGCAAAGCTTACCATCAACCTCCTGCTGGTCGGCTGCACCCCTTACCCATCCCCAGTCGCCCCTGGTCCCACATCGCCGTAGACTTCATCACTGGTCTACCACCCTCTGAAGGTAATACTGTCATCCTCATCATCATTGATCGTTTTTCCAAGTCCGTGCATTATGTGGCCCTATCTAAATTACCTTCTGCCCTGGAGATGGCCAACCTTCTTGTCCATCATGTGTTTAAGTTACACGGCATTCCTAGGGACATTGTTTCTGACCGGGGTCCCCAGTTTTCATCTCGGGTCTGGAGGGAGTTCTGTAAGGCGGTGGGCGCTACTGCCAGCCTCTCCTCAGGCTACCACCCACAGATCAATGGTCAGACAGAGCGGGCCAACCAGGACCTGGAGACTGCCCTCCATTGTGTTGCCGCCCACCACCCTGCTTCCTGGAGTTCTCACCTCCCGTGGATCGAATACGCTCACAACTCCTTCACCAGTTCGGCCACAGGTATGTCCCCATTCATGGCGTGTTATGGTTTTCAACCCCCTTTCTTCCCCGATCAGGAACAGGAGGTGGCGATTCCCTCAGTTAAGGAACACCAGAGACGGGTACGAGAAGTCTGGAGAAACATCCAAGCAGCGCTCACTCGATTGGCTGAGAGAAAGAAGCACCTGGCCGACCTTCAACACTCCCCCGCTCCAGAATACAAACCTGGGCAGGTGGTGTGGCTCTCCTCCCGTGATCTTCCCCTCCAGACCAAGTCACGTAAGCTCACTCCACGTTTTACTGGACCATTTCCCATTGTGAAAGTCATCAACCCCACCTCAGTGAAGTTAAAACTACCGGACTCTCTCAACATCCATCCCACCTTCCACATGTCCCTCCTCAAGCCGGTGTCCTCCAGTGACCTTAGCCCACTGGCAGTACCCCCTCCTCCCCCCGGATCATCAACGGCCACCCTGACTTCATGGTATCCAAGATTTTGGACATCAGGCCCCGAGGACCTAGTAGATTGGGAGGGATATGGGCCAGAAGAGCGTTCCTGGATATTACACAAACTCATTCTAGACGAATTCTTACTGAGCGATTCTTATATGGAGCACCCTGATAAGCCTGGGAGGATGCCAGGAGGTGTCCGTTGAGGGGGGGTACTGTGGTGATGGCATCCCTGCTGGGGTTGTTTTGTTTTTGTTTTCTTGTGTGGAGTCTTTTTCGTTCTGTTTTCAGAGATGGGGCAGCTCCCATCCCATGTCCCCTACGTAGACGCACTCTCTTCCGGATTGCTCGCTTAGTGCTTCCGCCTCATCTCCACTACGCAGGATACACTGTTTTCCGGATTACTCGCCCAGCACTTCCACCTCACCTCTGCAACGCGGGAGACGCTCTCTTCCGGATTGCTCGCCCAGCGCCCCCCCCCATCTCCACGGATTACCTCCTCACACCACCCCCCACCCCCGAGTCCCTGGTTCCCCCTCTTCCCTATTTCAGTTCAATAAATACCTTAACTTCCTTTTTGTGTCCGGGTGTGCTTTTGGGTCCTTTTATTTCATCAGGGTCAATTTAATGCATAGGCTGCCTTAATACACTACATAATTTACTATTGTATTAATATATTAATATTTTACTAGTGTTTAAGAAACACATAAACGTCTCCATACCTGCATTAACAGTCAAATATAGAAATCCATCAGCTGTGTGTGTGTGTGTGGGTGGGTGTGTGTGTGTGTGTGTGTGTGTGTGTGTGGTCTGCAGCACATCCCTGATAAAACACATCAAAAGGCAGACCAATGGAGTTCCTCACCTAGCAAATGGGTCTACATGCTAATATTGGCTCTTAATATTGGGGTGAAATTCGACAATAGCTTGAAATCAGAAACTTAAAAAAACTTACGCAAGATAGAACGAACATTTTACTGAAAAACTATGAATACTGTCTTTCTTTGCAGGAGATTCCCCATATAAAGTTGCTCATGGTTGGACAATACGTTTGACCTTGTTTCTGAACAACCAATCGACGCTTTTTTTTTTGCTTCGGCGTCAAAATGTACCAGGTACTGCTCACTTCTGTTGATAATCTGAACTTTGCTCGCTGTGCCACGGCGAGATGACCAGACTGGCATATCATATTATGATGCCTGACATGCGCAATAAACTAGAAACAGATGTGATTCCCTCGAATAGGCGACATCAACAACCACACAGATAAACAAAACAAGGGTAGCACTGTGCGGGTTTGGATAAAATATGACCAGTGATGACGGTGCTCCTGTCAACCCCCAGACCCCGAATTTTTACACCGGATTTGCATCGATCTCAAAAATGACCCCTTTGACCCATCAAATCCATCAAAAAGGCAGAAATCCGACGATTGGCGGAAAATTCTCATCCCTGATAAACACTACACACACTCGCTACATAAACACTACACAACAAATAAATAAACATTACACACACTCTCTACATAAACACTACACACCTCCTACATAAACAATACACACTACATAAACACTACACATTCCCTAAACACTATTCACACCCTACATGAACATTGCACACTCCTTACATAAACACTACATACACTATCTACATAAACACAACATGCTTCCTACATGAACACTACACACTCCCTATATAAACACTACACACACTTTATACATACACAAGACACACACTCTCTACATTGCCACTACACCCTCCCTAAATAAACACTACATACTCCCTACATAAACACTACATACACTCTTTACTTAAACACTGCACACACCTTAAATAAACACTACACACTATCTATATAAACACTACATACAATCTCTAAATAAACACTACACCCACTCCCTACAAAAACACTACACACTCCCTACATGAACACTACATACACTATTTACATATACACTACACACAGTACCTACCTAAACACTATCCACTCCCTATATAAACAATACACACACTTCCGACTGAAACACTACACACACTCCCTACATAAACACTACACACTCCCCACTACCAGATCTGGTAGACGGCAGCCCACAATCCCCTGAGCAGTTCTCACCACCCAGTCCAACTCCTTTCTGTCCTTTGCAGTGCAGCTGCCATACCACAACATTGCACTGAGACAGAGTAAGCTTTCTATTGTAGTGCTCTAGAAGTTCTTGAGCAGCTAAGAGGAGAGTCCAGTACGTTTTAACTTCCTGAGAAAGAAAAGCCGTTGTTGGGCCATCTTCACCAGGTGTGAGATGTTGATAGATCAGGACAGGTCACACGAAATGTGAATGCCCAGGAACTTAATACTGTCCACACGTTCCACCGCCTCCCCATGAATGCAAAGAGGAGCGTGCTCAGTCTTCCTGGTCCTGCTGTAGTCCAATATGACCTTCTTGGTATTGCTGGTGTTCAGAATGAGATTACTAGTTGAATACTAGTTTATCAGGTGTTGGATCTCCTTTCTGTAGTGGGTCTCGTTGTTATCTGATATGAGACCCACCACGGTGTTGTCATTTGCAAACTTTATTATTTAGGACAGGTTGAAAATGTCCAGGAAAACTCCTGCCAGCTGCTCAGCACATGATTTCAGGGTCCGGCCTGACACCTTATCTGGTCCTGCAGCCCTGTTGATATTGATCTTCCTCAGGGCGGAACACACTTGGTGCCGCTGCAGGACGAGGATATGTTGCTGCTCCTCTGGTGAGGGAAAATGTAGTCTCTCTGCCGCTCGATGTGTCAAAGCGAGCAAAGAAGCTGTTCAGGGTGTCAGTCATAGTGGGGTCATTGCGGACCAGCTGGTCACTGTGCTAGTAGTATGTGATGGTCCTTATACCTCGCCACATGTTGTGTGGGTTGTTGTTGTTGAAGTGCTCCTCAATGTGCTGTTTGTATCTGAGTTTTGCCTGCTGGATGCCCTTTTTCAGTTCCTTCTGGGCCCTATTGAAAGCCAGCCTGTCCCCTGACCTGTAGGCTGGATCCCAGGCTTTAAGCAGGGGCCACACTGTGATGTCCATCCATGGCTTCTAATTGGGAAAATCTGTGATGGTCTTGTTGGGCAGGACATTTGTATGCTACCGGATTTGTATGCAACTGGAATGTTACAGTAAACCTGATCCAATGTGTTATTGTCTCTGGTCGGAAAGTCAATGAATCTGTGACACTTGGGCAGCACTGATTTCAGTTCTACAAGGTTAAAGTCCCCAGGGAGGATCACAGCTGCCTCTGGATTTGCATTCATCTGCATGCTAATTAGACAATACAGCTCCTCTAGTCCTAACTTAGCATTGGCTCTTGGTGGTAAGTAAGCCGCTATGATTATAACAGGGAGTAGAATGTTCCGATAATGTAAGTAGCAGTACACCACGAGTTATGAATGTAGAGCACCAAACTTCCGCCTTTGTTCTTGCCTGAAGCTGCAGTCCTGTTGGCCAAAAACAGAGAGTGCCCCGCTAGCTCCACTGCAGCATCGGGAATGTTATTATCCTGCCAGGTCTCGGTGATGATCGCCACACAGCTGTTCATCCTCTGCAAGGCGAACCTCAGGCAGATCTCGTCCAGTTTGTTCGTGAGAGACCTGGCATTCGCAAGGAGAATATTGGGCAGCGCGGTCTGTGCAAGTTAGCATGTAGCCTAGCACACAGCCCACTTCGCTTACCCCGCTTTTGTTTAAGGTGTCTCCTCCATCTCCTGGGCCACAGAGGGGGATGGTGAAAGCCCCTGTGGTCCGCTGCAGCTCCAGTGGTATAAAATCCAGCTTAAAGTCCCGAATTTTTCCCCAGCTCCAACAGTTCAGCCCTTCCGTACTGAATTATGGCTTCAAGTCTTTGAATAAAGGGCGAAAACATAAACAAAAACACAAAAAAGCAGTGGTGGCTTAGTGGCTAAGGTGATGTGTTTCTGATCCGAAGGTCAGCGGATCAGTCCCCACTATCACCATTGTTGGGCCTTTGAGCAAGGCCCTTAACCCTCAATTGCTCAGTTGTATAATAATTGTAAGCTGCTCTGAATAAGAGTGTCTGCCAAATGCTGTAAATGTAAAATGTAAACGGGAAAAGAAGCAAAAAAAGCAAAGAGTTCCAAGGAGCTGCGTGCGCATGATACCTCACTACACACTCCATAAAAAAACACTTCACACACACTACACGAATACTACACATTCTTCACATAAACACTACACACTCCCTACATAAAACTATACATACTTTGTACATAAACACTACACACACTCCCTATATTAAGACTACACACTCCCTGCATAAACACTACACATTGCCGACATAAACACTACACAGTCCCTACATAAACACTACACACAGTATCTATATAAACATCACACACATTCCCTACATGAACACTGCACACTCCCTACATAAACACTACACACATCCCCTACTTAAACACTACATACCAATTAGAGAGAAAAAATTAGCATCCTGGTATAACGACGATACACGCACACTTAAACAGAACACCCGTAAATTAGAACGAAAATGGCGTCAAACTAAATTA
>JAQMYF010039985.1:0-14004 GCA_030014195.1 Neosilurus mollespiculum
CCACTGGAAACCACCAAGAACCCACAACCCCTAGTCACTCCCGGCCATTATCCAACCCACTAAAGGACGAGGTCATTTATAAGATTAGAGCCAACTTACCTCCTGCCTTCTCCTTCTTTCTAAAACTCCACTGCTGCAGTGTTAATGTTTGAATACAGTTGGTACAGCATCCTTTCTTGGTCAATTCTACCCCAAACACATTCTCAAACTTTCACAAAGCTGGACTTGTGGACAAAGGATTCCTCCATAAATTGACCAGAACAAAGGAATATTTGCCCAGCTTCCAGTCTTTATTTTCATCAGATTACACAAATAGCCCATTCTGTTCTCTTTTACTTAAAAAATCACTACAATAAAACACTACAATAAAGCATGATTATAACAAAGATAAAGAAAGTATGAACCTGCTGAAGCATGTAAACAAAGCTAACTGGAAATAGTCTGCTGTACTGGTATTTCAATAAAATGACTTCACGCACCGAATGATCATGTAAAGAGAAATTCTGATTCAGCATAGTCCATAAATGATTGATTTTCTAAGAAATACCACAGAATGATAATTAATTTCTTTGTTCACGTACAGTCATTGACAAAAGTCTTATTGCACATGTGTACATTTATGTACAAAAGACCATATCTCACCAACCTATTAACCTTACTATACCTTACATGAATCCTACATGTATACAGATTGTTTTGTGAAAGCAACAGGAAATTGTAAATTTATTTATACTTTTTACTGCTCATAAAATTTAACATATCCATACTAGGCTGGACCAAAGACTTATCACAATTATGCAACATCAAATTCTTGATCAAAGTAGTTAGTTAAAGTAGTAAAAAATAAAATTAATTGTGCTTAATTAACTAAATATACCTAAAATACAGGTATGAAAGCAGCTTTCAGGCAAATTATAAAATCTTTTTGCAAAAACTGTAGAAACCTTCAAGATCTCCTAAAAGCAAATGAAAATAATTTGCAAGCAGTATTAAGAATTTTCAGACACCCTTGGTACACATAGATAAGCTCGGTCATGCAAGAAAAGCTATACACAAAACAACTGGCTGCAAAAAACTTGTAATTCTTCCTGATGACTCCTCAAAAGCTCCATTAGGACTCATGGCTAGCAATGTCTGCTTCAGCATCAACTGTATATCATATTTCTTGCAATGGTTACCATAAACCATAAACCATACACCATACAGATCCTGTACAAGACACAGCTAGAACACCATGACATGCTTACCAAGACTCTAACACATGGAAACTGTTATTAGCAGAAACATGGAGGAAAAAAATTATTATGATTTGCAAATGATTTTTAAATCATGTTTTAAAGATAACATCCTTTAAATAGTGGGCGTCATTGTCTATACACGTTAGGATGTGATTTCTGAAGGCTGCCATGACTTCAACAGTGACCTGCTGAATAGCAACCTTAAAGGGAAGCTATAGTACTAGATTAAAATAATTTTACCATAATTATTACTAATTTAATACACAATTAATCACAAATTAGAAGACAGGCATGGCCTCAATAATTAATTACAGAGCTTTTTTCCAAAGAGATGGGCAGTGCCATTCTTGTTCCAGATCAAGGTTATAACTTAGTGTGACTCTTCACGTCTGCTCATGGTCAGACCACTCAGATCGAGGCTATGACACAGCGTGACCATTATATGTTAGTCCCTTAGGCTTCTCTCACGTCTCAAAGGAAGTGAGGGACATTGGATTTGAATGGCCCATGTTTAGGCCATCCACTGTGGAGTTTCAGGAGTTGTGGACAGTAGGTCATCAATGCCTGTCACAGTGGAAACCTGAGAACGCACTGTTAGACTTCAGTGGTGTAGGACACTGTCAAGCTGAAGACAGATGCCTTTCAAGGGCATGGGAGGAGTTTGGGATAGCCATTGAGAAGGACTTTTGGGCATTATCAAGGAAATTCTGGCAAATGTTCAGTGGTTCAGAGATACTGAAAACCAAACTGAGGGAGTTTTTTCTTGCCACTGTTGCTGCGGGCTTGCTCATTAGGGATGTGTAGGGGATTGTAGGGAAATTTTGTAGATTAAATTATTTTTACTGTGTAAAGCTGCTTTGTGACAATGTCAATTGTAAAAAGCACTATACAAATAAAACTGAATTGAATTGAATTGAATTAAAAAGCAATGCCCATCCCAGGTTTTTCTGTTGATCTAGGTGGGGAACTGCTGACCTGGACTGGGGATATGGTTGAGTGGTGGGAGGAGCACTTTGAGGATTCCTTCAATCTGGACACCATGTCCACCTGGTAGATACATCTTTCTCCAAGTCTTTAGACTCTGTCTTCTTAATATGGCCACCATGCCCTCCACTGAGGAGACAGAGTCTAAAAACTTGGGGAATGATGAGTCTATCACCCTGGCTGAAGTCACTGGGGTAGTTAAACATTTCACCGATAGGGAACTGTGGGAGAGCAGGAGTTACCCCAAGATGCTGATGGCAATATGAAGTGGTGGTCACCATTTTTAAAAAAGGGACTGGAGAGTGTGTTCTAACTTTCAGGGGATTACACTGCTCAGCCACCCTGGGAAAGGTTACTCCAGGGTGTGGAGAGCAGGCTTGGATTGATTGTTGAACCTCGGATTCAGGAGGAGCAGTTTGGCTTTCATCCTGGTCGTGAAACAGAGGAATACTGGAGCAGGCCTAAGAACATGTCCCCTGGAAGATTCTGTGGGGTATGCTATGGGAGAACAGGGTACCTGGGCTGCTGTTGCAAGCTATCCAGTCCCTGTATTCTGTACTCCATCAGGGCTTTTTGCAGATCATGTGGTTCTGTTGGCTTCTTCAAACCATGACCATGAGCATGCACTGGAGCAGTTGACATCTGAGTATGAATTGGTTAGGTTGAGAGTCAGTGCCTGGATGGATGGATGGATGGCTAATCATTATACTCACAAGAATAGTAAACTTTTGAAATATTGACCTTGTAAGTCCATTTGGATGGGCCTCACAAGAAAAGTGTTCTTTTTCTTATTTTTCTGCTTGTTGTGAAGGGACCGTGCTAAACAGTGCACCACCATGCCCGCTGTGTTGCATTAGTTTATGAAGTTTATGAATTAGTTTAAAAATGTGTTTTAAAAATATTTGTAGTCTTACTTACTTAGGGGTGATGGGCTCATACTCTTTTTCCTCTTCCTAGGTTTCACTGGGTCTGTGCAGAAATGAGACAATGCAGAAATCAGATAGTTTACTAAAATCTGTGTTATTTAGTTTTGGTGAAAGGGAGTGAGGTAGTTCAGTGACCATTGTGTCCATGGATATTATAGCAGGGAGGTGATAGTGATCCAATTTTTCCTTTTTATCTGTATAATTGGCATAATTACCTCCACCAAGGAAGGAGGTTATAAGATTGGTTGTGTGTTTCTGTGTGTCTGTAAACTTGATGATAACTAATAGAAGGATGCCCACAAAATTTTAACCAAATGTGGGTCTTGGGCCAATGAAGAACTGATTACATTTTGATCTACTCCAAGCTCCTCCCAGATGACAGAACTTCTCACCTTATCTCTAAGGGAAAGCCCTGCCACTCTGTGAAGGATGCTCATTTCAGCTGCTTGTATTCGCGATCTTGTTCTTTTGGTCACTATCCAAAGTGTGTGAACATAGGTGAGGGTAGGAACATAAATCGAATGGTGAATTGAGAGCCTTGCCTTCTGGCTCAGCTCCCACTTTACAGCAGAGTCTGCACCAATCTGCCTGTCAATCTCCCGCTCCATCCTTCCCTCACTCGTGAACCAGACCCCAAGATACTTGAACTCCTCCACTTGGGACAGGACCTTATTGCAGACCCAGAGGGTACATTCCACCCTTTTCCGACTGAGAACCATGGCCTCGGACTTGGAGGTGCTGATTCTCATCCCGGTCACTTCACACTCAGCTGTGAATTGCTCCAGCAAGGTCCATGGGAAGGCGGACCCATGTCTCCTCTTCTGGACTGGGCCTGGCCAAACTCCATGGGCAGAAACCTGACCACCATGCACTCACCTTCGAGCCCCTCCCTCAGGCCTGGCTCCAGGGGTCGACCCCGGATTATATTTATTTTTATATAATCTGTCTATAAAAAAGCAACACTCAAAATAATGACAGACCCTCAGCAGCAAGAACGTCATGCCATGGTCAACACTAGTCAGAGAGGATGAAAGACAAGTTGCTATCTGATTATGAAGTTGCCAATGAAAATTTTAAATAATATGGAAGATATTTAGTGCCAAAATTCAAATGGCAATTAATTTAGCATTTGAAAATTTAATATGCAATCATTCATTCTTTCTTTCATTCATTTATTTGCCAAAGTGCTTAATCCTACTAGATCTCACAGAGGCTGTATCCTCTAAGCCGATTCTGAATGAAGGTGGGGTACACTCTGAACAGCTCGCCAGTCCATTGCAGGGCCAACATACACACACACACAACCATTGACACACATACTCTAATGGTAGCTCAGTACTGCATATGTCCAGGAACATCTATAGTTCACCTTTTTATTATTAATATTTGCTTTTCACTCCTACAGCACTGGTAATGATTAAAATGTAAGGATTTTTCACTGACTAAAATTTTCAGTTGTCTTCAATTAAACTAAGAGGCAGGTTCACATTTAGGTGGAAGACTGGTGACAAAATAATGGTTAATAATAAAAAAAAATTAAATGGCCAAAAAAGTTTTATTACTAATAAACTTATAACTATAACCTATAAACTTAATCTTGGTACAATTTTAACAAATTTTCTTTCTCTACTATTTCTTTTGGCATTCAACCATTTTAAAAAGTTGCTCACATTCCAACTCTTAGCTTTTCAAAAAATGTGTTACAGTACATTTTGTACTGTACAAAAATGTGTTACAGTACATTTAGTACAAAATGTGTTATAGATGACTGGTAAATTAGCAATTAGGACACAGAAACATATTTGATTTAATTCTAAATAAGATTTATCCTTACCCGTCTTTGAGGCCATTTTATATCAGGCGTGTGTGTTCAGAAGTGAAAATAAAAAGATGACTGTAGGCTATAAAACCATGTTCTAGCTCACTGAGCAATAGCCTGTTATACTAGTTTGTGGACATGCACATGACCACGGAGGACAGTGCGGAAATGTAGGTGTACATGTTATAGTACATTCTAGTCTTCTTGGAGCTTTAGAACACAGTAAAGATGCTTTATCTTTTGTACCTAGCATGTCACAAAAAAGAAAAGGACAGAAAGGAATATGGTGGTGTGTACAAAGTTAGGAGGGTCTTTCAGAACATGTAATAAAAATTTAACATTTGGAGGTTTTTGTTTTGTTTTGTTTTGTTTTTTAATTGAATGTTTTCATAGTGCATTTGATTCCAAAACCTGTTTGTGGTTAATATCAGCTAACTAAATCTCATTAATCTCACAGAAATTCTATAGCATTGCTTGACAGCAAATCTTATGAGACTTATGTGACTTCATAAAGGACCTTCAAGCTGTTATGAACTGACTCCCAGAGACAAGAGATTTGAGTGAAATAAGGTGGGTTTAATAATCCTAAATAAACACAGGCTCTGTGAGCCACAAAAGCACAACAATGAATAAAGGGCTGATAAGGAAACCTGCCCCGAAGGGCAAAGACAAACCAACAAAATAACATTAACGAGAATACAAACGAAAGGAGGTAAGGAGAGGGGAAGACTGCCAACTGGAGATGGGGTCCGTCTGCCGCAGCTTCGGGAAATGATAGTTGTGGAGTCCAAGCGCTAGAAGGATCAGGAGAAAGATTACATGCATACCAACGAGGCTGGACAATGGAGTGTGCCTAGCAGGAGGTTTGTTTAGGGGCGCTAATCAGTGACAGAGATGAGGTGCAGTTGAGTCCTTAATACAGTGGGCGTGAGAGTCGGAGCGTCCACTGTTTTAAGGTGGGCGTGGGCGTGACACATGCACTCTGTCAGTAAATAGCTGATTAACAGTCCTTGTATTTACAAATATCACTTCTTCAATTATTTTACATTTATGAATATTTGTGGGTTTTTTTTTTAATAAGAAATTGTACAAGTGCATGTACACAAGTGCACAAGTGAACCTTTTTACACAGCCTTGCTTAACATTCAGATGGTTCCTTTGTAGCATAGTGACCATCTGAAGGGTATTCACACATCCACATTGTGCTGGGCACCAACCCTCTAATGACCAAATTTGAATCACATGGAATGCAGACCAAAGCTTGAGCACAGACACCCAAAATATACCATAGGGACTGTGTCTGATAAATCATACTTCCATACTATGAGTTGGCAAAAAATAGTATGTTGGATGTCCAAATACTCAATACTCAATGCAGCATCAACAGGTTGAACTTTATCGTCTCACTTATTTCTTAGAGTGTTGATGTTGAAGACTGGCCACACTCTGAACGATATGGTGTAGTGGTTAGAACCTCCGCCTCACTGCAAGAAAGTCCTGAGTACAAGCATATTCTCCCCATTTTTGTTTGTTTTTTCCAAGTTTTTTCCAATGGAAGGTTCTGACAGTTGTTTTTTCTTATGGATCAAATAGCAGTTCAGATTACTGAGTGTTTTTTGGTGGTATTGCTTTGAAATCCACAATAAATTCTTACCCATTGTGGTTAAAGCAGCTTAATTTTAGTGACATCTAGTGGCAAAATAGGAGACAACAAAAGAGTATCTTAAGAATTATGTGATGAGTGTAACCAATCTTTTGTGTGAATGATGTAAATACATTTTTGTAAAGATTGGTGAATTGGTCAGTTGATTATAAATAGATGTATAAACTAATCTTAACTATTATCAGGACTATAAATAATGTATGATGGAGTAGTAGTGATACAATAAAATAGAGTAGTATGGATATGTATATGAAAAAGCATCTTGTGCACTGAAGCAAGCTTTGAAGCAGCGGTTCAAGGAAAAGGCAACCTCTATTATAAAGTTTGTATCAGAGCATTGATGTCAGACAGCTGTTAGTACATTTAGCCTACCTTTTGAAAGAACTGGCTTTCGCCAACATGGCTCATTCTGGGAAAATTTCATTCGCCTCTTTGGCATTTTATTCGCATTGGCGAGCATGGCAAGCAGATAGCGTGACCCCTGCTTCTCATATCATAGTTTGTGTGCTGTTACAATTAAAATAATATAAGTAATAATATTTCAGGAACACTTTCAATGAAAGTTAACATACTGTCTTTAGGAGAACACAAGCTTCATTTTAATATGAATATTTTTATGTTTGGATGGATATATAACAGTCTTCTGTCTGATTGAGTATTTAAAATGAGATTACTTAATTTAACACATTAACATATTCCTTTACCACACATATTAATTACATACATGGAAACTGTTTTAGAATAAACAGTAATTGGTCATACTAATACGCATTCTAAGAAATAACATCCAGTTTTCCTTTTGAGTGAATGTACATGTGTGTGTGTGTGTGTGTGTGTGTGTGTGTGTGTGTGTGGGTGGGTGGGTGTGTATGTGAAAGAGAGAGAGAGAGAGAGAGAGAGAGAGAGAGAGAGAGAGAGAGAGAGAGAGAGAGAATGTGGGAGAGGGAGAGGTGTCCTTTTATATGACACTTGGGTAATAGAAAAGTTTAACAACAGAGTTTGTTAATATGAAATTGGTCATTGAGACAAAGGGGTTTAGTAAGTAGTTAACTTAGTCAGGAAGATGCATTCCTTTAGCCAACCTGTGTGAAACTTTATGATCTTAAGCTGGTAATGGGGGTTTTGTAGAAAGGTATTTTCCTCAAGTGTTTTATACCGCTTTTAGGCTCAAAGGAAGGACCCTTTGGGTCAGATAAATTGAATCAAATTGGAGAGGGGAGGTTTTTGGAGAGGGCAGTTTTCCAAAGTGAGATTTTATGGATGATTTTAACCACATTTCTAATGATGAATTTATTTGTGCATGGCTAGAATGTTTCTACATAATCACCCAATTCTCCTGATGATCATCACTTTTGGAGCTGAAAAGAAGTGGATCACTTCAGGAGATGAAAAGGAGAGGATCACACAGACATGCAGTATGGTAACACAACACTTCCAACATTTGACACCCTGAGTGATGTCAGAATGGAAAGGGAAGGAAGGGAGAGGAAAGAAATGAGAGAACTGTGTGTAATCTTGCTGAAATTAATTGAGATTTAAATGGTTGATTCCCACAGGGATACACCATGGACAGCTCACCAGGCCATCGCAAGGCAGAAAGAAGCTGTCGGCAATCCAATGGCCTACTCTTTTTGAACAACAGCAGTGTTTCTTCTACACGCCTCTCAGCACAGACGGTGAGAGACATGGCTGGCCTTTGATAACCCTGTTATCTGGAATGGGGGTGGGGGGCAGTGACAACTTGGAGATAGAAGGGCTTGAACTTCCAACCTTCGGATTAGTATGCCAGCACCTTAACCACCAAGCCACCACCGCCCCTCTTTTTTTATTTTGAGTTATTTTATTTAACTAATTTAATTTAGTGAAAAGCTGACATTTTAACGTGAGAGAACTTCTTTGAGGATAGTCAGTAATGTTAATTTTCATTAAACAATCAATAAGCTGAAATCTTTAAAATACACAACCACTTCCATATAATTTAAAACTTTTGGTAATATGCTGTATGCTTTAATGACCCTCACAGAATAAAATAAAACTAGGGAATGAATTACACACAATTAGAAAAAGAAGCTCAGACAGCTTTACATACAAACATATATTTAATAACTACAACAAACAACAAAGACTAGACAAGATAAATGATGGATGGATTATAGAAATGACTGTTGGTTATCTGATATCAGAATGTTATCAGAAGCTGTGTTATCCATCCATTTTGTGTAAGCTGGGCCTCTGCACTGTTTTGAGATGTCAGGTCACATGCTGATGTGGTGTGTTCTCTGCACTGTGTCTCTGGCATGTTCAATGGGGTGAGCATCTTCATGGGCTTCGAGTTGAGCTGTGCATCTTGGCAGCAAGCTGGCCTGGCATGAACCTCCTGAGTCTCTCCAGAGAGTTCCTCCTTTCCCCAACTCACTTTTACCATGCTGTTTTTTGGCCTTACAAAGTGTGATGATCACTTCTCTGTAAAGAAGAAGGTTTTGACCACATTTCTGCCCCTCACTGCGACCCAGAGTTCCTCTTTGTATGTTTTTTTCCCCTGTTTTCTGTGCTACCTCTTCCAGAGTTCAGTGTTATCTCCAGAGGGCCATGATTTATGACTTATCGGATCATGGTTTGTGTGCTGCTACAATTAAAACTATATAATTTCTTCCAGGTACACTTATATGAAAGTATATAACAAGCTCATCTGTGTTCAGGACAATATGAGCTTCATTTTAATATGAATATTGTTATATTTGACTGGATAAATAACAGGCTTATGGCTGATTAAGTATTTTAGATGAGATAAAAAAAATTTATCACATGCATTACATATAACATATATTACATATAAGGACACAGTTTAATGATAAACAGTACTGGGTCATACCAATACACAGTCTAAGAAATGACACTCAGTATTCCTTGTGTGTGTGTGTGTGTGTGTGGGTGTGTGGGTGTGTGTGTGTGTGTGTGGTGATGCACACCTTTCTGATACTTGAGTTATACAAGTGTAACAGCAGACTTTTTTGTTATGAAATTGATCAGTTTTATAAAAGTTACTATTACATTCAGTCCTTGTGACAAAAGATGCATTTCTTAGGACATCTAGTGTGAACTTTATGATCTTCTTAAGCCAGTAATGGGGTTTTGATTAAAAAGGTGTGATTTATAATGTTTTTAGGCTTAAACAAAGGACAAGGGTCTAACCAGTGGGTCAAACCAAGGCTTTTAGTACCTTCTTATGGCCTTTGTGTGAACACAGTTGGAAAAGGGGAGCTTTATGATACAGATTTCCAAAGTGAGATTTCATGAATAATTTTAACCAAAAGTCAAAGTCAGATGAAATTATTTGAAAATAATATTTGTGCATGACTGATGTTCCCAACACTGATTAAGATTAAGCAGCTTAGAAAATGAATGAATTCTCAGCTTTTTAAATTTATTTATTTATTTACTTTTGCTGCATTCTCTTGAACGGACGAATTTTTAGTGACTTAAATGAATTTTCCTTCCCTATCCATGTAAAAAAAATTTTATTACTCTAATTCTGCTCAGGTCATTGACTAATAAGGGTGTGATAGTGGTGCCACCTTCTATTGTAGATGATTCCTGTAATGTTTGGGCAAATTTTTCCTGCTCCCAACATGCCCCAATCTATTGTACTAAGAAGGAGCTACAGCATATGTATGTACACTGCTCAAAAAAGTAAAGAGAACGCTTAAACAACAGAATGTAACTCCAAGTCAATCACACTTCTGTGAAATCAAACTGTCTACAAAGGAAGCAACACTGATTGACAATCAATTTTACATGCTGTTGTGCAAATGGAATAGACAACAGGTGAAAATGATTATCAATTAGCAAGACACCCCAATAAAGGAGTGGTTCTGCAGGTGGTGACCACAAACCACTTCTCAGTTCCTATGCTTTCTGGCTGATGTTTTGGTCACTTTTGAATGCTGGCAGCGCTTTCACTTTAGTGGTAGCATGAGACGGAGTCTACAACCCACACAAGTAGCTCAGGTTGTGCAGCTCATCCAGGATGGCACATCAATGTGAGCTGTGGCAAGAAGGTTTGCTGTGTCTGTGAGCGTAGTGTCCAGAGCATGGAGGCGCTACCAGGAGACAGGCCAATACATCAGGAGATGTGGAGGAGGCCGTAGGAGGGCAACAACCCTGCAGCAGGACCGCTACCACTGCCTTTATGCAAGAAGGAACAGGAGGAGCACTGCCAGAGCCCTGCATAATGACCTCCAGCAGGCCACAAATGTGCATGCGTCTGCTCAAACAGTCAGAAACAGACTCCATGAAGGTGGTATGAGGGCCCAATGTCCACAGGTAGGGGTTGTGCTTACAGCCCAACACCGTGCAGGACGTTTGGCATTTACCAGAGAACACCAAGATTGGCAAATTCGCCACTGGCGCCCTGTGCTCTTCACAGATGAAAGCAGGTTCACGCTGAGCACATGTGACAGACATGACAGAGCCTGGAGACACTGTGGAGAATGTTCTGCTGCCTGCAACATCCTCCAGCATGACCGGTTTGGCAGTGGGTCAGTAATGGTATGGGGTGGCATTCCTTTGGTTGGCCGCACAGCCCTCCATGTGCTCGCCAGAGGTAGCCTGACTTCCATTAGGTACCAAGATGAGATCCTCAGACCCCTTGTGCGACCATATGCTGGTGCGGTCGGCCCTGGGTTCCTCCTAATGCAAGACAATGCTAGACCTCATATGGCTGGAGTGTGTCAGCAAGTTCCTGAAGGCATTGATGCTATGGACTGGCCCGCTCGTTCCCCAGACCTGAATCCAATTGAGCACATCTGGGACATCATGTCTCGCTCCATCCACCAACCCCACATGGCACCACAGACTGTCCAGGAGTTGGCGGACGCTTTAGTCCAGGTCTAGGAGAAGTTCCCTTTATTTTTTTGAGCAGTGTATAAAAATAGAACAAGAGTTAATGGTCAAAGATTTGTATGCCCCAGACTGGGAATATACCCATTCGGCAACTGTACTGACTACGCAGAACATTTTAATCTACATTATCATTGCAGTATATACACTTTAGTGATGCTAAGGATCTGCAGGATTTATAAATATGGGACATTCTTTGAAACTGGTACCATAATTTATGTTATGTTGCTCAGCTGCAGTGAGATCAAGGCTAAAGGCTTTCCAAGAAAATATTAGAGTGTATGTCTTTTTTTTTTTTTTTTTTTTTGGCTGAGCAGTGTACTGTATATCTAATATAGAGATTAGGTGATGTATAATGGAAATGAACATACACATGCAATTATACGATTAGGAAGAGTTTATTTAAGTATTAAGGCAATTATATGTAAAAATATATAAAGTTTTTCCCATCAATTAATCATCCACCTTGAATCAAGTAAAACTACAAATATATATATATATATATATATACTGGAGAAATACAGTGAACTGGACTCATTGCAATCCTTTAACATTAAGATGGAAAGCCCTATAAGAATATGATGCAAAGAAAATAACTTTAAGTAATACAACTAACTATACTCATTTACGTACATTCACAAGGATACTGTAACATGTCACCATCACATATAAATGAAACAGTGTACCATAAGATGGGGTAATAAGGGACAGTTTTTAGAATTTTTATATTGTAACTCCCACACTATTTTTGTTACAGTAATAGCTTTGCTGTTAAATATTGGTCCCTGATGCCTTCTTTACTTTTCATTAGTGACCTTTTGCCTGAAGGTTCAGTTTAACCCTTTCTTATTTTTTTTTTTTAACTTGCCTGTCCCTTATTACCACACTGATGAGGTAATGGGGACACAAACTTGTTATGGAAATTGTGCCCAGACTCACTTACACAGGGGTTATTAGGGACGCTCAGGGTTTTTTTTTTTTTTTTTAGGAACCTTCAAAACAAAAAACCCCGGTCTAATACATCTCTTACATGTATTTAGAGATAACAGAAATTGGCCACTTTTCAAAACTTTCAGATCATATCAGACTGGCAAAATCATGGACTCAGTAAAATTACACAGCAATAAACTGGAGCACCATATTAAGTTCAAATCAATTGATTTTTATAGCAGTACATCTGCTTAAAATAGCACAATATCATTATTGTGTAATGTTATAAAACCTTTGACCAATGAACAAGATTTTATATCAGTCTAAAAAAAGTGAAGAAAAAATACAACAAAAATGCAACAATAAATTGCACTTACTTCTTATGTTCAAAAGTCTTATGTTCAAATCAAAAGAGTACTTTCTGCTTAAAAGAGCACCTTAAGTAAATTAACACAAACTCTATACTGGCACCGGATACAAAATTGTTGAGTACCGATGACGTCTTTGAACTCCATGTGGGTGGCATGTTGTTCGACTGTCCCTAATTACCCTACTCATTACCAGTTTTTTTCCCGTCAATAAGAAAACCAGTTTTTTGAAAACCCTAATACCCTAATACAAATGTTGCCAGAGGTTCTGCTGGAAAAATCATTTATATACACGCAGCCAGTTTCTCTACGCACATAATCACCTTTCACCATAACAAGTATTATTTTTCTCTCTTGATCATAACTCCTCCTTTTGCTAACAAAAAAGACTTTCCGGAATTTTGCCCCTAATTACACCCTTGTCACCCAATCTTACGGTAATATGATAATTCATACAAGTGTGGTAATAATAATACACACCTTCATAATATTATCAAAATCTTAGATGTTGTCCTATTTTCACAAAGACTCTCTTGAAAACCAGTTCAATTTTCTGCCTATCTCAAAGAACTGTGCTGTAGCCCAGAAAGTATCCATGTTCAGGTCCCACGTTTCTTTCTTTATTATGATAACAGCAGGAGGAAAAGGCTCCTCTCCATGGCTTCTGTACTGCAAATAACTTTTGTAGATATCAGCATAACTCATTGTTCAGATGGCTGCAGGAAAACCAATCTGCATATTTAAGCCAGGGACATGAGGATGTTTATCTTCAATGGGATCAAGAGTAAAGTCTCTAATACTGAACAGGCCAACAGTTCCATGTGTACAAGGCATGAATGAGGAAAAAATGAGGAAAGCATCATAGTTTTAAAAATGTTTTGAACAACTGTAAAAAAAAAAAACCAAAACAAAAAAAAAAAAAAAACATACTTGTTTGTATTGTATCAATTTAAACAAAAAATGACCATCATGCTTTTATAGGATGATGCATTTGTTTTCATTAACCTCAGCTAACTCTTTTGTTGTTTGTTTATGCTGATGTTTCAGTCTGTCGTATTCTTTTGCTTGACGTTCATACTGATGTTTCAGATTTTCATATTCTTTTGTTTTGTGTTCATGCTGATCTTTCAGATTGTCGTATTCTTTTGTTTTGTGTTCATGCTGATCTTTCAGATTG
>JAQMYF010039986.1:0-14003 GCA_030014195.1 Neosilurus mollespiculum
TCGTACTAAGCATTTCACTACATATTGTACTGTGTATAATTTGTATGTGACAAATAAATTTGAATTTGAATTTGAAGACACAGTCAAAATCATCAGTATTTATACATCAAGTTCAGACAGTATCTTTTCACAGAACAGCAGTATCAAAGGAACCACCATATATGGAATGTGTGTCCGTGCAGAACAAGGGAGGGAGTTCGTGCAAGGCGAGTGGTCTTGCTGATGAAAAGGAAAGGAATGTCTTCGTGCTTGTATGTGTCTAAGAGTCAAGGCAACAGAAGTTCACGGTAAAAAATTACAAGTACAGTGTAGCTTATATCAGGTCCAAACAAAACAATCTTAATGCTGAAACTCTAATAATAGTTTATCACAAACTATCCCAACAGGCCTGCTGCTTTTTTCTCTATACATGCTCCCTTTGGGTAATATTATTTGAGAACATGGCATTTGATTTCATTGTTATGCTGATGATACACAGTTGTATATTTCAGCAAAGCCAGATTAGAGACACCAGCTTAATAAAATTGAGAATTGTGTAAAGGACATTAGAGACTGGATGCTTACTAACTTCCTCTTACCAAACTCTGATAAGACAGAAGTACTTGTACTCGGATCACAGGCAGTTAGAAATAAGGTTTATGATTATGTAGTAAGTGTGGATGGTGTTTCAGTTTCGTCATGTGTAGCAGATAAGAACCTTGGAGTGATTATTGATCCTGGTCTTTCATTTGAAGCTCATGTAAGTAATATTACTCGGATAGCCTTCTTTCATTTCAGAAATATTACTATTAATATTACTTACTAAATTTTATTTATAATAAAACTTGTTCATGCCTCGAGATTAGATTATTTTAATGCGCTGTCTGAATGTTCTAATAGGTGCATAAACAAGCCCCAGTTAGTCCAGAATGCAGCAAGAGTTTTACAAGAACCAGAAGCCACGAGCATATCACTACCATCTTATCTACACTGCACTGGCTCCCAATTAAATTTTGAATCGAATATAAATTGCTACTTTTAATCTATAAAGCAATTAATGGTCTTGCACCACATTATCTTAGCAAACTCCTTGTTGTTTATGATCCAGCTTGCCCACTTAGATCAAAATGTGCAGGCTGCTTAGTGATACCTCGAATACTGAGGTTCTACTGCAGGGGCAGAGTTTTCTCTTACAAAGCCCCATAGTTATGGAATAACTTCCAGTTAATGTTCGGGACTCAGATACAGTCTCTGTTTTCAAGACTAGGCTGAAAACTTACTTGTTTAGCCTTTTATTAGGTAAAGGAGCAGATCTGGGGGTTCTCATGCATAGAGCGTTCTGGTAAACTGTGACGTTTGGATGCTGTTGCTCCCTCACTCTACATGCTCATCCAGGTCCGTTGACAGTGGAATGGCTGATTGCCCAATGTTGCTCATGTCTGCCTTCCTTCTGATTTCTCTCTTTTTTAGTTATGATCCCATAGTTAGTCATGCCAGAGTCCCTGCGTGCACCCAGCACTAATAACTCTTCTTTTACCATTACACTGTTATGAACATACCTAACAACCTCTCTCTCTCTGTATTTTGCTGAGGTACACATGCTACTTGGTGATCCTGATCCTCCTGATCCTTCTGCTTTGTGAGTCCTGTAGTCTGTCCTGGTGTGCGGATGCTGGCTGGAGTTCTCATCTCGGAAGCCCCTCGCTCCTGCTGGTGAGATCCATGTGGGCTTAGATCTGCACTCAGCGACTGTGAAGACAACTTTTCACTGCTGGTGATATAAACTCTCTTGCTGCAATTACTTAGGACTTACAGTTGTGGTATAACTAACCGGACTACATGTACTGTAATGCTGTTTTCTTATATGGTTTTTATTTTTGGTTTTACCCAAATGAAGATGGGTTTCCCTTTTGAGCCTGGTTCCTCTCAAGGTTTTTTTCCTCGTGTCAACTGCGGGAGTTTTTCCTTGCCACTGTCGCCGCGGGCTTGCTCATTAGGGATGTGTAGGGGGTTGTAGAAAAATGTTTAAATTCCTCCTTAAATTACTTTTACTATGTAAAGCTGCTTTGTGACAATGCCAATTGTATAGCGGATGATCTGGGAAAAAAAAAATCATAGATCAGCAGGGTATTAATGACTAGTTTAAGTCTTTTTATAAGAATCATCCCTGGGGGAGGTAGATAGTGATAGAATAAAGGAACTGGTGACTGCAAGGGGAATGCGTATTGGATTATGAATACAGGTAAAGCGCCAGGCCCGGATGGGTTCCCAAGTGATTTTTACATTTGCTCCTAAATGTTTAACATTTGCTCTTAAATTGGTACCCCTGCTCTGTAGAGTATATTAGGAGGTCCTCTATAAAAAAAAGCTTACCTCAAACAATGTCACAGGCTATAATCTCTGTATGCCTTAAGAAAAATAAGGATCTACTTAAATGTGAATCATACCAACCAGTGAGTTTACTTGGCAGTGATTATAAGATATTGACCAAAGTGTTGGTGGCTAGGATTGAGCCAGTTATTAGCAAGATAATCTTCATTAATTAGTCATTAATACCCTGCTGATCTATGATTTTTGTTTCCCAGATCAGTCAGGGTTTGGTGTCAGAAGACAACTGTCCAGTAATCATAATTAATGTGATATAAATGATGTGATATATTCTGCTGAGGATGACAGTGAGACTGAGGTTGTGATTTCCCCAGATGCCCACAAAGCCTTTCATCTCAAGGCAGGGATGCCCCTTGTCACCTTTGCTTTTTGACATCGCCATTGAGCCCCTTGCAATAATTCTGAGGCATGCCCCTGGACTGAGAGGAATACACAGGGGACACAAAACCATAAGCTTTCTTTATATGTTGATGACCTACTCCTTTTCCTCTCGAATCTTCTCATGAGCATTCTGGTAGCCCTTGTTATTATCAAAGACTTTGGGAGGGTGTCTGGTTATAAAATTAACCTAGACATAAGTGTTCTTTTTCCAATTAATAAACAGGCGAGGAGATTATCATTTCAGGCCTATCCTTTCACAATTGCATTTATTCAGCCACAATGCATTCATTCATTTTCTGAAGCGCTTAATCCTAATTAGGGTCATGGGGGAGGCTGGTGCCCATCTCAACCGACCCTGGGCGAGGACAGAGAACACCCTGGACAGCTCGCCAGGCCATTGTTGGGCAGAAACATGCTGACAACCATGCAATGAAATTCAGCTTTGGCTCTATTACATGCCTCTCACCACAGACAGTGAGAGACATGGCTGGCCTATGATAACCCAGTTAGCTAAAGGGATATTTTCCATGCGCTATGTGAATATCCAGAGGGCTGCCTCCCCATCCCTTGATTAAATAAAAAGGAAATGCGAGGAAGTGTTAGAGTTGGAAATATCCGTTATTGACTGGACATGGGGAGTGGAACTGATACACTTTTCTTCCGTATTATGTTAGACACGGATTGATACAATTTAAGGTGTTACACAGACTTCATTTATCAAGGGACAAACTGGCAAGAATTTATCAGGGGGCTGACCCAACTTACCCAAGATGTAAACAGGTGCCAGCCAACATATGTCACATGCTTTAGTCTTACCCTATGAAAGATCAGAGTGTTCTGTGTCAAAATCTTTAGAACTTTCTCATTCATTTATAATGAGGATTATAGAGCCTAGTCCTCTGGCACACATCTTTGGAGTGACACCAGGGGAAGCCCAATTAACAGTCACTCAAAGGAAAGCGATAGTATTCTCCTTATTGTTGACCAGGAGACTAATCCTATTTAAATGGATAAAGGCAAAGCCACCATCTCATAAATGATGGTTAGAGGAGGTAAAGGCACACCTTAAATTAGAACCTGTTACATTTACTTTCCAGGGAAACACTAAGAGGTACTGTAAGCCTTTTATTTCTTACTTTGAACATGGTCATCTGTTCCAACATAGTTGGCAGCTTGTTTAAACACCCCCCCCCCCAACATTTACTAATTGATCTATGTATGTTAAATGCATTAATACTTTATTTACTTTCCCCTTACCTGAGAATGTCTGGGCCACATTCGTTGTGGTGGGTATGTCTGATAACAGTATGACTTGTTTGTTTGTTTTATTTTGTGTTGTATAGGCTTGAAAAATCAATAAAAATGCTTTGATTATTATTCTAGAGCTATTGTCTTCCTATGGATGTTTTCAGTAATTTAGAAAGCGTGACAGTGATTATGGAAACAAGTTTCATGCTCAACAAAAACAAAAATTTATTGTTGTGCTAAAAAACAAAAATTTATTGTTGTGCTTGATAGAGGTTATTTTGTTACATTTGTGTATGTTTTCATGAGTGCCTGTGCAAACGAAGAGGCTAACCTGGTATTCCACTCCAGAACACTTAACCCAGTTTGCAAGGCTGATAATGGATTGTGAATCAATGTCAGGGTATGCATCATCCTCTACCAGATCACCAAATATCAAAGGTATGTTTGTAATCGAACAGAGTTTTTCTGATGCATTTAATCCAATTCCATGTCCTCCATAGTCAAACTCAATACCTCACAAGACAAGTGCCTCTTTACACGTGGAATTTGATCAATGAGGGGTGAACTTTTGTATGCAAATACCTTTGAGTATTTTCTGCACTGAAAGACGACGAATGTCTCATAACACGAGAATGCCCCACACACGAGTTAGCAAAACAATCACTCGCATCATTTCAGTGGCTGCGGAATGCTGGGCGAGTCAAATAGCATCTGTTTCTCGTTATGTAACCATTTCTTGCAAGTTTATTGTTAACTTTGTGCTTCTTGGTGATAATTAATATATTGAAAACTGTATTACCATGGTGCCTAAAAATATACTGGAAAGAAGGACAGTAGTGAAAAGAAAGACAAAGATAAAAAAATTAACTGTCTATTTAAAGAAAGAGCTTATCAGTATGCTATGCTACCATAGCATACTTCTTTTAGTTTATATTTTATTTCTTTATTATACAGTTTAATTTTTTTTCTTTATATTTTATCTAAATGTTCGATAATTTTTATGTGCAATATTGAGGGGGCTCTGACTCCAAGAATTTCTGGAAATGTTAGTTCCATTGTTACCTCTATATGACAAATAAACTTGAAACTAATGTGCAGGTTTATTTTTCCTTTTTATGCATTTTATTAATATGTTTTTGTTTTTGTCAACTGTTGTTAAACATAGCTTACTATTTATGAGTAAAACAACCTTTAAACTGTTTTATGTTATGCATATTTGGGGGGCATTTTGGAGGTTTGGAATGAAATGGGTTTTTCATTATTTCCAATTGGAAAATTTGCCTTGCTATAGGAGCATTTACCTCTGAGAGCTGGGTCCTGGAATGAATTAAACTCATCTTGCATGGTGCCACTGTATTTGTTGCCTTATTTTTCTTTTCCAAATATCCATGATTACTACTTGAAAACAAAGAATGCCTTTTAAAGTAGCATTCATCACAAAAGTCCTCATATATGTCATACTGAATACATCTAACAAATATTTTCATTCTTGAAAATGAACTGGAGTGTTTTTAGTATGGGAACACAAACGAATTTGTTATTGATTGGATCTTGCTCATAAATTCCAGTTTGATTATTGCGTCTGGTATCATACTCCTAGGTGCAGTTCAACTGACTGTATTATTTCCCATTTTTCTTTGAAATATTTTTTCCATTTGCAACTGGCTAAAAGAGTTGTTCATACTTTTGAATAAGTCTTCTGTGGCCGATATGTAGGGATTGTCAGCTGGGTCAGATTAATACCTGTTCCTGAATATTAGCGTGCAAATCTCCCACAAATTCCTTTCATTTCTCAATTGTAGAATTTGCTTCACAAATGTTATATAAGGCTATAATTGATGCACACCTATCTTTGCTGTAAATTGACACTAAAGGGCCCACTTCAATATTTTGGCAATGAGATCAAGTAGAGAATATTTAATTATTTAAGCACTAAGAATTATCGTGCTGTTGGGTGTCATGTTCGAAAGAGGTCTTGTGAGGCCCACGTGTGTTGTCATGGGGAGCATGCATTAGATGTCTTCTAAAATGTCTTGAGAATTGAAAGTAATGTCCTATTTGACCACATTTTAGTCTCAAATCTTTCCCAGGGTGCATTTCATAAATTAGATTGAGGTGCCTGATCAAAAGTAATGCATTTTATCTAAGTAAATTAATTTCTGATTGTTCAAGAGCTTTGCTCCCAACTCTTTAACCTTTGGAGTTACTTCTGTTGTGGCCACATCAATATTGTATAGAGTAGTCTGCAACAATGTGTACATGCAGGATTATAAATATCATAATATTTCACATCGCAAACAAAGTGGGACTTGAACAGCTCATTAAATGCTGAAGATATGGTTGTGTGTTTCAATAGTAGTGAGGTGATCTTCCAGGATCTGGCAGGACTTAAACACAATGAAAATGCATTTGCAAAAAATCTGACTTTATCTTAAATCCAAGTTTGATCAACTTAGTAGTTATCAATTTAGAATATTTTCGCTTGGTACCATATCACAGCCAAAATATATTCTTGAGTTGGAATATGTCACAGAGAAGAAATCCCATGTAGTCACCTCTTATTGTAGCAAATTAATATCAGTGTGTTTATTTAGTATTAAACAAAAGTCTTTAGGGAAATACCAGGAACACTCATTTTCATTTGTGACCTGTTGAGATTCAACTCCTTATTGAATTATGATTAATATTAAAAAATAACATTAACAAGCTCAGAGGCAGTGTCAGATTCTTCGTTCAGGGCAAATTTCAGCTGTTTTTTTTTTTCAGTACATGTGTCTCTCTGAGCATTCTGGCCTCTTGGATAACCTTGTATTTTAAACAAGTAATTTAGTTTACAAGTATTTTAAACATTTTTCCAGGAATCTGGAAGCAGTCTCTGCTCCAAACATCAGCAGGAAGTCTTGCAAAAAAAGGGGAGAAGGACTGCCTTTATAATACTTAATGTAAACTTCACAAATTTTATTCAGTTTTATTTGTAACTTATCAATCCTTTCGTGTCCAAGAAATGGGGAAACAATTGAAGTACATCTGCTGATTGCTGTGGGTCATGGAGCATCAGTTGACGATGGTGGAATGGTTCTGGAAGACTAAAGTCATGGTCAGTTGTGAGGTGAAAAAGAGACATTCAATTCAGTTTTATTGGTGTAGTACTTTTTGAAATTGACATTGTCGCAAAGCAGTGTTACAATTGTAAAAGTAATATAAAAAGGTATTTAAAATTTTTTCTACAACCCTTACTCATCCCTGAAGAGCAAACCCGTGGCGATAGTGGCAAAGAAAAATATCATTCATCAGTTGACACAAGGAAAAAACTTTGAGAGGAACTGGGCTCAAAAGGGGAAACCCATCATCATTTGGGTGAAACCATATAAGAGAAACTTCATTTCAGTCCAACATGTAGTCCGGTTGGTTACCACAACTGTAAGTTCTAAATAATTGTAACAAAAGAGTTTATCACCAGCAGTGAAAAGTCATCTTCAATATCTCTGACTGCTCATCTAAGCCCATATGGATCTTCATCAGCAGGACAGGGAGCTTCAACATGAGAACAATAGCCAGCATCAGCACACCAGGACAGATCACAGTCTGAGTCCTGAACATTAACTGGAAGTTCATTCCATAACTGTGGGGCTTTGTAAGAGAAAGCGCTGCCCCCTGCAGTAGTCCTTAGTATTCAAGCTATCACTAAGCAACCTGCACCATTTGATCTAAGGGAGTATGCAGGATCATAAACAACAAGTAATTCACTAAGATAAAGTGGCGCAAGGCCGAGGTCAGATTTTTTAATCAGAGGTTTTTATTACTGCCAGTTTAAAGGATTTAGGTTCATAACCAGTACTAAGGGAAGGGTACTTGTTTAAAGAAACATGTAGGTACTGGATCTAGCACACCGGTTGATTTAGATGAGGAACTAATGAGACGTTCTGTCTCTTGAATGGGGTTAAAGCACACTACAGTACTTTTTGATTTCATAGCTCTAGATTATTATTTACTGTTTTAGTTACTGACATATCAGACTGAGTTTAGGGAATCAAATTTTTAGCTGATATTTTACCATTAAAAAAGTTCATAAAGTCTTCACTGCAATAAGTTGATGGTCTGCATGTTTTATTCATTGTCCTTGTTAATTTCGCAACAATGCTAAATACGTATTTTGGATTATTTTTTGTTATAATCTATTAGATTTGAGAAATATATTGGACTAGAAGCACTAAGAGCTTGTTGGTCGTTAAGGAGACTTTTTCCATGCTAGTTGGAATACCTTTAAAAATAGTTTGATACCATTTTCGTTCTAATTTACAGGTGTTCTGATTTAGTGAGCATGCATCATCATTATACCAGGGTGCATTTTTTTCCTCTCTCATTTGTTTTCTTTTCAGTGAGCTACATTCTTTAGCGTATAAGTGTAAATTTGATTCAAAGCACTCGGTAGCTTGATCGAGTTCTGTGGGGTCTGATGGTGATCAAATCATAGTTGATAATTCTGGAAGATTATTAATAAAACTTTACGCAGTAGTTGATGTAAAAGTACGCTTAATGCGATAATGTGGCAAGGTGTATATATTAGTTCTAGGATGCATAGGTGAGAAGATAATCTGAAATAGTTTCTGTCTGTGGAACTGCGACTATATTATTAATATTTTTTCAGTTAGTATTAAATCTAGAGTGTGACCAGCATTATGAGTGGGTCCTATTAAATTCTGATTTACCCCTACTGAATACATAATAGACAGGAACGATTTTTTTAAAGGATCCGCGGTTTTCATGGATCTACTGCTTATATGATGATTACTTACAACAAAACAAACTAAAATGTAATCAACTTATTATTTTCCACTAGTGCTACAATATAAATTCAGATATCCCGTTTTTTGAGAATGTGTCCATCCAAGATGGGAAGTCTGACACAATCCCATGAAGCTCTTTTGTTGCGTTTCTTACAGCTCTGCTATGAAAGCAGAAGGACTAATTGTGAAAATTTCATGTTTCATGTTATTTGCAACATTACATCAAGCCTCTTACTCCGACTCCCTGTCTTCATACTCTTTCATCACATTTATCCCTGCTGGCAAATAAGTGAGAATTTGCTCCACTGTCTTAGATATAAAATGTACGCTGAACAATTTACAACAACAAATACAGACATCATTTAGTTTAAAAAAAAGTTTTCTATCATACAGGTCACCAATTACAATGTTTTTTCAATCCCTTAATCCTTGTTTACTAGTTCAAACGTCAGGCATAAAGAGCATTGAAGTAAAATTACATCACTTGTGTCACTGCTTGTGATGGACATGATGTATCTGTTATATTTGCCCATAGGAAAAATGTGTTGCTCATCTGTTGTTCAATCTCAACTCCTGAGATCAGGAGGCATATTCTCATATTCATATCATCCTGTTATCATTTATTTCTGAATTACTTCTAAGGGTCCCTTAGGAGCAAGAGATAAGCTCAAAAGAGAAAAGACATCAAGACAAAGGAGGTTGAGTTAATTATTTGAGCAATACTTGAGAAGTGGGATAAACAAAGGAGATCTCATAATTGTATGCCCCTGATCTCAATTATGTCTTGGTTATTCTGAGGGAGATAAAGAGAATAACATGAGATGAATTTAAGACGTTTATGAGACAAATCTGAGAAGCAGGAGCCCTAAAAGAGATCTTGTCATCATGTTTCTCTTAAATGTGTTACCCAAGCTATTTATGAGAATGATATGAGCCATATCAGAAAATATAGAAAATATAGAAAAGCAGAAAAGTCAATCACAGATATACATATTACCATTTCTGAATACATATTTCCCCAAATTAAAATGCATAGTGTAAGCTAATTTCGAAGATTTATGCTAACATTACTTGTTGGACAGACAGCATTAACGTTAACTCCACCTTACAACGGACTATAAAATATTTCACCTCTTCAAGTTACGACTAATATAGATTATGATTCTTACCTCTACAAGTCTCAGCGTGTCTGGAACATCACTTGCAGCACCAACGAACACATCTCTCTCGCTCGTTTTCTCCAGAACTTTCCACTCACTCTTAGGTTCAAAATAGCACGCCTTTCCGGCAGGCTAAATGGCATGTGGCATATTACTGCCACTAACAGGTCAGACTTGGTATAAGATGGTTTCGAAACTTGAAACGGTTTCAGGATATATCTCTCCTCCATCCTCAGCTCAATATCCTCTATCAGTGGCATCTCACAGAATGTTTTTTAAAGCATCAGAATATCGGAATTTTTTGCTGTTCTACGGACCTGTTGCTTTCCGTGGAATTCTTGCAACATTGTACTATAAACACTTCCTTCTACTAAATGAAGCCATTTTCATTTTGTTGATGGAATCCATATCATTTGAACAGATTGATCATGCAGAAAAACTATTGTGGAACTTTTGTTCTCAAATGGCTACACTCTATGGTGAGTGGTATGAAACTACAAATGTACACCTTCTCGTGCACCTAGCAGACAGTGTCAGGGTCCTTGGCCCGTTATGGACTCATCCATGTTTCCATTTTAAAGAGAAGAATGGCTATTTTTCGAGGCTCATACATGGAACTCAAAACATACCTATGCAGATGGTCCATGCAGTCAAACATGTGCAGTCTATTCCTGTTATTTCACAAACCATAAAGCCAGGGAATGCCATAGCTGAATTTTACACACGGATGATTAAAGATGATAGTTTCTGTAAGGAAAACAATGATTTGTCTAGTACTAAATTATACTGAGCATCTAGTGAACTTAAACTGGACACAGTTCACCTGTCTACATTGGAAAGACGTGCTTGCTAGTCACTGTATCAATTCTGAAACAGTTAGGATCTTTCACAGGGCACAATTTAAGAGAAATTATCACACATCAAAACACTATGGGAAAGGCAATAAAAGAAAAAAATTTACAGCTGTTTTTTCTAGTGAAGGACAAACACTAGAAAAGTATGGACAGATTGATTTCTTCTTTAGCTCAGAACAATCATGTGCCAAATGGGCCCTTGTTCATGAATTCAAAGGTTCAGGTTTTTCTTTGCTGCAAGATGGTAACAAATGGTACATGCAGTCATGTTGTTCCCCTATTGGAAACCTCTGCCAGTACAGTAGTTTCCTTGGATTGTATATTGGGAAAAGTTGTTTTCCTTGTCTTGGCATCTATGCCTGGCATTGTGTTTGCAGCTCATTTCCCAAACACACTTGAAAAGTTTTAACCCATTAAGACCTGAACTGGCCTAAGAAGCCACAAATCAAATGATTGATCATTGTAATAACATGCTCTGAAAATGCACACCTGTCTGACCATTTGCCGTGAACGCTTTGTAGAGTTAGATGGTGTCGAATCGGCCCCGATTTATCTTGAACCTATAGAGGATGCAACAAAGGGCCTACAGTGTGTGGTGGCAAGATGAATTGCCTCTACCGTATTATTAGGGTCACTCAAATGATTATTAAAATAGTATGTGCTCTATTATGTGTTCCACTTCCCAAGACTGTTTTACTACAACACAGCTTTGCTGTGAATTCTGTAAAAAAAAACATATCTACTTTACTGTCAGAAACAAGTTAATTAAATTGACAGCACCATGTAAACATTTAGAAAGTTCATACATTTTAAAAAGTTTCAAAGGTGTTTTCTGAGCACATCATGGCTGTTTGTGTTAATTGTTTAAGTTTTTAAATTTAAAATTAAAATTAATGAATTGGCTTGTGTTATAAATTTTTGTAAGTTGAACAATATGAAATTGTAAGTTAAATAAATTTTGTAAGTTGAACAATATGAAATTGTATACCCTTATACCTCATAATAAAGAGAAAATATGATAGAGGTATAATCATGTGTCATACTGAGACTCATTTGAGAGCTTGCACTCCTTTTTCTTTTTGCTGAGATAGAAAAGAGACTAACCTGAGAATTTAAATAGTGAGCAGTGAGAGACAGAACCATGATACTTCTCAGTGAGACATAACTGAGATAGGGGTTCGAAGTAAGGGTATCAAATTGAGACATACATGTGAGCAGAACAATATGTGTAATTTTCCTCTTAGCTGAGGTCAGGAAAAGAGACAGATGTGAGAGAATTCAGAGAGCTCACACAGTGCTCACTGTAAGACTTATTTCTCAGGAGACACATTTGAGAAGAATAAGAAAACCACGTTAGTCTCGATTAGTGCTTATTTGTATCTAGGAGATGTAAATGTTACATAAAAGAGATCTCATCTTCAATTTAGCTTTGCTATGGGTTGGGAAGGAGCCGTTTTATTGTCTTGCTACAGGAGGCTTGAATCTGAGGATTACAAATAACATCATGAGGGTCCAGGGCACATACAAACAAAAATCTGCCCTTCACAAAACTGCGTTGTATGCTAGGTGTGTCAGATATTCCCTCATATTGAGCATTAGGAATTCTGTAATAACTATGTGCTGGATGACGTAACACTCTTTGTTACTGCATTTGGCAACAGTGTAAATTCTGTTTGTGAAAACGAATACTCCTTTAAACTCTGCTATTATTAAGTTTGAGAGATAAAAGTAACCTAAATATTGTTTATTTCACAGAACATTTTAAAAGCTCTTTCGAATTAAGCAGGAATTTTATCTGTAGATATTTTATAAATTCATTGGCTCATGACAAAAGACTTTTTATGCTCTAGCACAATGTAGAAAAAGTGCTATTTACCTAATGCACAACTTGCCCCAAAAGACTAGACAGCTAATTTAAACGTCACTGTTGTAATGTTTACCTTGCCTACCTTGCTGCAATCTCAGAATACAATATTACATACACATATTACAATTGGTATGCTGACTGCAGGAATGTCCACCAGAGCCATTGCCCATGAAATGAATGCTTATTTCTCTACCATAGGCCATCTCCAAAGGCGTTTCAGAGAAATTGGCAGTACATCCAACCCGTCTCACAGCGGCAGACCAAGTGTAACCACACCAGCCCATGAACTCTACATCTAGCACCTGCAGGTGAGCAGTTTGCTGATGTCAACATTGTGGATCAAGTGGCCCATGGTGGTGGTGGGGTTATGGACAATCAACACAGATGCATTTTATTGATGGCATTTTGAAAGCACAGAGATGAGATCCATGTTGCCTCATGATAATGCTCTGCCCAATGTTGCAAGGATCTGTTCACATTTCCTGGAAGCTGAAAACATCCCAGTTCTTGCATGGCCAGCATACTCAAACGTGTAGCGTATAAATTTTTGTTGAGTGTACATTATTTCAACATTCACACTGTTTCTTTAATAGTCAACATACATCATCAGTGATGACACGACACACTTCTTTGACTTTTGCAAGCTCTGGAAAGACATCCTTATTCACTTCTATGCCTTGCTCATCTGTGACTCTAACCACTGTATTCTCTGGTATCAGACACTTCTGCTCCACTGAAAGCATAAGAGTCAACACTTAATTAGCAACACTGAGTGAAACTTGTATGCTCATGGTAACGTGTTCATAAAATTTATTATGCTTACTTCCCCTATATTTACTTAGAAAACAAATTCAACTTACATGTGCTGATGAAATATGACCTGCTGACTTCTTCCAGTTTCACATATTTCTTTCACCCCTTGTGTTTTATCTTTATCAAAATTGTGACCACTTTGCGGGGGAAAAGATATATTTTTCCCAATTTCAAATGCAATGTGTGGACTTAAACTATAAGAAGAGTTTTCGTTTGTGGTAGCTGTTCAGTATATAGGGTGATATTGATCCATTAATGTTTTCAAGTTTTGTATTAGCTTTCACTATCAACAATTAACCAGCTACACTGGTAACTAGAGAGCAGTTTCACCATCATTGGAGACAATTTGAGAAGAGGCATTACCTTGTCAACATTCCTTCAATATATGTACCGAGTCACATTTGTTACCACCCTAGCCACGCAGCTTGAGTTCAATCCACAAACTCGGAAAGTCAAGTCAAGTCAGTTTTATTTGTATAGCGCTTTTTACAATTGACATTGTCACAAAGTAGCTTTACATAGTAAA
>JAQMYF010039987.1:0-14003 GCA_030014195.1 Neosilurus mollespiculum
TGTACCTCACTAACATTTCCTCTGCTGACCACCAGGGGCAGGGTGCTGACTGTCTCTTCAGGCATTGAGACACTGGGCACATTGAACTGGGAGATTATACTCTGTTTACTTGCCAGTTGGGTGGTCTGTTACTTCTGTACCTGGAAAGGGGTCAAGTCAACTGGAAAGGTCTTGTCATACTGACTGGAAATTATGCTTTCCAATACACAGAATCTTTTCAAAATGTATAGCAATCTGTATGGAAATTTGTTTTGTCAATTTGGAGATTTCATTGGGAATGGAAAGCTTGTATTATAAGTATTAAACTAACTTACTTAATCACTCAACACTCATTTGCCAAACCTCTTAATTCTACAAGGGTCACAGGGAGGCTTTAGCCTATCTCAACCGACACTGGGCAACAGTGGGGTACACACTGAACAGCACACCAGACCATCGCAGGGCCAACACAAACATTCACACTCACACCTAGGGGCAATTTGGAGCAGCCAGATAGCCTAATGTGCATGTTTTTGGACTGTGGGAGGAGTACCCAGAGGAAACCTACACAAGCACAGGGAAAACATGCAAACTCCATACAAAATCGCCCAAGGCTGAGACTCAAACCCAGCATTCATGTTGTGAGGCAGACATGCAAACCACTACGTCACTGTGCCACCCTTATTAAAATAACTGATATGTGATTTTAATTGTAATATGTTTTGTTAACAAAAAAAAAGAAAAAACAAATTTTTTTTTTGTTTTTTCTGTTTGTTTTTTTGTTTGTTTTTTGTGGTTTGTTTTTTAGGCAGTGTATTTTACAGCCATTTTTCCATACGTAATGATGTTAGTGCTTCTTTTAAGAGGTCTGACTTTACCTGGTGCACTGCGTGGTATCATGTATTACCTTTATCCACAACCCTCACGTCTCTCAGACCCACAGGTAATGAATTCATGACTTTCAAGTTATTTTTGAGTTTTTAGGACAAAAGCTACAATGGAAATGTAAATACTTAAAAATCTATATTTATTTATTTATTTATTCGTTTTTTTAACAGGTTTGGATTGATGCAGGAACACAAATATTTTTTTCCTATAGTCTGGGAGTGGGTACTCTAACTGTTCTGGCAAGTTACGGTCCTTACAAAAACAACTGCTATAGGTGAGTTTCCAGAAGGAGATAGAATAAATGCAAAATATGCCATGCCCATTTTATGCTGTAGTAGACTCCTGACTGTATTAATTAGACTCTTGCTTGTATTGTCTCCTAGAGATGGTATTTGGCTGTGTGTGCTCAACAGCTGTACTAGTTTTGTTGCTGGATTTGTGGTCTTTTCTGTTCTTGGCTTCATGGCAGAGAAGTTGGGTGCTGATATTGAAGACGTAGCACTGCCAGGTGTTTATTAACATGTAAACATATTACAGAATATTTAAAACCACAGCTATTTACTTGAAGAAAATATAAACATATTAAAATCATAAAGCCACATGCAATTTTTATTCTTTTTAAAGGTCCAGGTCTAGCGTTTATAACCTACCCTCAGGCAGTGGCAATGATGCCACTGCCACAATTGTGGTCAGCCTGTTTCTTTATCATGTTGATTTTATTGGGTGTGGATACACAGGTAATAGAGATAGCTTTTACACATTTGCATTACAGTATGAAACCAACAATGAATATATGAAATATATAAACTATTTTATATATTATTGTAAGTTTTCTTATTAATCTGCCTAGTTTGTCGTAATTGAGGCGGTCATTACCTCAATAATAGACATATTCCCAACTGTGCTGCGAAGGCCCTACAGAAGAGAACTTGTCCTGTTATTCTTCTGCTGTGGCTGCTTCTGCTTTCAGATTCTTTTAACAACACAGGTAATTACTTAAAATGTGACCCCAAATATATGACCCAACATTAATAAAAAAAAAAAAAACCAAAAAAACATTAAAGTGTAGTCTAAGGGTACAAGGTACAAGGCAGAGGTATCTAATATGTGGCCTGTAAATATACAGTAATGCCAAGCATGTCTACTGTGACTGTATTCAAATCAAAACACTAACATGTTATTACGATGAAAACATTACTTCTGTTCTGAAAATGGTTAGCCATGCAAATGTTTCCTCTCCATTAATAGCCAGGGTACATGTGTTACTGAATCCCCAGTCTTTCTGTGATATTTTGCAGGCTTGACTGGCTATTATAAATGGCCCATAGGTATGAAAGTGAGAGTGAATACAGTAGTTGTCTGACTTTTTCTGGTAGCCTTGTAGTAGATTTGCAATCTATCCGGGGTGTACCCTGCCTTTTACCAAACGTCAGCTGGGATTGGATCCAGCTCACCCTAAACCCTCTGAATAAGAGGTACCATAATACGAGGTGAATAGTTGGAAAGTTGGAAAGGAAATGATACCTGGGCAGCACCAGATTAAAAAGAACTTTCCAATTTTTGTTCCTATTCACCCCTTTGTTCCTATTCACCCCGTTTTACGGTACATAAAAAAAAGAATGGATGTGTCCCTTGTGTTGATGTAAAATGAGAAACACTTTAATAGCAATAGGTTATACAACTATACATGGGTAAATAGTGAATCAGTCTTGAGAAAGAATTATTCTGGAATGTAATGGAACATTTTACCAAGCTAGGTTTACTTTGAGACAGTTGAAAAGCGACTCTCAGAATGTTGTCTCTCAACACTACAACTGGCAAAAATTAAAGCTGTTCATTTCATCTAACGAATCATCTTGCAAAGAGGAATCGTAACATCAAATGGGAGAAAAACTCTCAAAATAGTCTACATTATGTCTACCTAGCTGTGACCCTTGACAGAAAATTGTTTAGGAAAAATCTCCCCTGCTTTCTGGTTAACTCAAGCTGGGGAGCAGACCCTGACACACTAAGATATACAGGCTTAGCATTATGCTACTCAGCCGCTGAGTACTGCTCAGCTGTTTGGGTCAGGTCACCATATGCCCATAAAGTAGACCCTGAACTTTGCCAAATTTGCCCTATATCCCCAACAACATACAGACTGTCAAAGTGGCAAGAGCGAGACTCTGGAAACCACAGCGGACCACTCTGAGACCCAAATGGAACTTATCTCATGGAAAAGGTCTGCCAAGGAAAGGCGATCTTAAACAGAGCATGTGATAAAGTGAGGACAATCTCCTGAATTGGGGTTTATTCCAAAGTGAAATAGGGTTTCACTTCGGATATTCAGTTCTGTAGAACTATAAGTATGCATTGAAATCCCTTACTGATAATGAACAGCAGCTGATGATCAACACCACACTAAGTATGTACTGTTATTTTCATTCACCTTGCATTGTTTTTGGATATATTTCATTAACCTGCATTCTTGGCTGCTGTTGTGTGCTGCCAGAGATAACTAATGAAATACTGGGTTACAAGTTCAAGGAACTAGAATGATGTGAATATTTTTAAAAATGCTGCTCGTCCTGACACTGGTGAGATTGTGACCTGTTCCTGTGATGAGTGTGATGTGACTGTGGCTTAGAATATATGCAATCTCATTCTCGCTCTCACTTACTTGCCGAACCAATTAATCCTACTAGGGTCATGGAGAGGCTGAAGCATATCTCAGCTGACACTAGAACAAAGACGAGGTACACCCTGAACAGCTCGCCAGACCATCACACGGTTAACACACACAACCAGTCACACTCACACTTACACCTAGGGGCGGTTTGAAACAGCCAATTAGCCTAATGTGCATGTCTTTGCACTGTAGTATTAAACTGGAGCACCCGGAGGAAACCCATGCAGGCAAGGGGAGAACATGAAAACTGAGCATGAGACTCGAACACAGAACCTTCTTGCTGTTCAGTACTCCACTGTGTCACCCAATGCAAACACAATTTCTCTCTTTTTTTATTGCAAAATTAAACAATAATTACAAAAGAATTGGGTAAAGAAATCAACACGTTTTTTTAGAGTACTGACACCGTACCTTTATTTTTTAATAATAATTAAAAAAAAGTATACAGTCCGGAGAGCAGTTGGGGGTTAGGTGCCTTGCTCAAGAGTACTTCAGTCATGAATGTGGATAAAGAGAAGGTGCAGTACACACATTTTTCCTGCTGGATCTGGAATTGAATCAGCGACCTTTCAGTCCCAAAGCCGCTTCTCTAACCATTAGGCCACGGCTGCCCCCAGACAAAATACAGTATAATACAATATAATACATATGGGCTGCATAAATATTTTGCAGAAAACAATACTGATTTATTGTAAGGCTTTTGTCAAAATATGAGGTGACAGAAATGTGTTTATGCTGTTTTAAGTTCTATTGCTTTGTTTTTACAGCAAGATGAGAAAGGCCTCTTTACTTAAAGCCAAGTATTTGTCTGTTTTTTCTAACTCTCACCTGATAAATTTTGACAGTTTCATAAGTTCTTTAGTACTGGTGTGCATGAGTTATGAATGAACCTTAACAAGCACTGTCATCTCACAGCCAGAAGGTGTAACGTTCTAATCTCACCCAAAGGCTTTTCTTTCTCTAGCTTGTATTTTCTCCCTCACGCTTGTGTGGGCTTCCTCCAGATACTCCAGTTTCTTCCCACAGGCCAAAGACATGCACATTAGGTCAACTGTCTACTCTAAATTGACCATAGGTGTTACTGTGAGTGTGAATGGATGTTTGTGTCTGTGTTAGTCCTGCAATAGACTGGCAACCTACTCGGAGTGTTCCCTGCCTCTCATCTGAAGTCAGCTGGGATGGCTCCAGCTTTATCCACATCCTGTCAGACAAGCAGAATAGATGGCCTGGGGCAGCCATAGCCTAATGGTTTGTGAAGTGGCTTTGGGACCGAAACATCGCTGGTTCAATTCCCGAACCAGCAGGAAAAATGTGTGGTGGCCGGGGAGTGAGCTGCACCTTCCCTTCCTCCACCTTTATGGCTGAAATGCCCTTGAGCAAGGCTGTGTGTGGCAGCCCTCTGCTCCGAGTATGTGCGCTCACTGCTTACATGTGTGTGTGCTCACTTTTGATGAGTTAAATGCAGAGGCAATAATTTCCCTTTCAGGATTAATACAGTACATCAAAATCAAAAATCAAAAAAAGATAATGGATCAATAGATTGATTACAATATAGTATTTTCTGAAAGGCCATATGTAAGTACTATTTTTAAAAATTTATCAAATTGTCTGTTCTTTTTCCACAGGGAGGGATCTACATTTTCCAGATAATTGATCATTATGGATTTAATGGTGCTTGCTACTTCTTCATGTGTTTGATTAAAACTTTAGTAATTGGATGGATTTTTGGTATGTGTTAGAGTCTGTTTTCATACAAGAATTTAACTATCAGATATGATTGTAATGGCTCCCAAATGACACATCGATAAGTTGCATGGCTATCAACCCAGAGATCGCAAGTTCGAATCTGGGTTGATGCCACAGACATCCGTGACCAGGAGTCCATGGGAGCTAATTGGCCAAGCTCTCATGGGAGGGAGGGATTCCCTGTCACTCACAGTGATCACCAGCCAATCATGGGCGTCTGTGAGCTCATTCGTATGAGGGGCGGATATCGATTTCCCTCCGAGAGTGTTAGGCAGCGTCGTTTGAAAAGAGGCAGGAGGTTGGTGGTGGTTGTGTGATAGGGAACACAATACTTGAAGGGTGGGAATTGAATATGACCAAATTAGGGGAGGACCCTAATTCCGATTAAGTGGTTCAGAAAATGAATGAATGTAATATACAGTAGTAAATATCTCACTTTTTGAATATCACCCCAAACAGGAGCTGATCACATGAATGATGTAATTGAAGACATGTGTGATAAGCGGCCCAGTGGATTCTTCAAATACTGCTGGCGTTATTTTACACCACTGATGTGCCTTGTGAGTTATTTATCCTAACATTTTGCAAGGGTACATTGGCAAGACTTTCAGTAAATAGTGTATTACATTTTTCTTTCTCCTCTTCATCCACTCAGTAATGAGTGAATCATTTTTCTTTCCTTCAGGTAGGTTTCATTACTTGCATTGTGAAGTATCGACCTCTGATGTATAAAAATATTTATGTATATCCGACCTGGACTTGTGTTATTGGATGGCTCATGACTTTAGTTTCCCCGGTTTTGGTCATTATATGGGGATTAGTGAAGATTTACACCCAGCCAGGGACTCTAAAACAGGTAAGTCAAGATAAGTAGTAAAGTATTTAACCAGTTAAATTTTAATAAACTGTCATTTGTGTGTGTGAGTGTGTGTGTTAGCAAACTGGTTGCACAAGTGAACAAGTGTAAAATAAATTGTATCATCTGTTGTTTTTTTTTCTTTCTAACTAGCGTTTTAAAAGTTTGTGTACTCCAGATGACAAACTCCCTCTGACCCGAAAGCAAAGAGCACAGCTGCAGATCAATGAAACCCAAATGGGAGGAATTTGATGAGCACACATTCATCAGTGGCTCTATTTCAATAAGTAAATAGAGTGCCCGCCAAAAAGAAAAAAAACAAAAAACAAACATGCATTCAAATATTTTATTGGACCCCCTTTAGCCTTGATAATAGTGTGTAGTTGCCGTGGCATTGTTGCTTTAGTTGGTATAGTTGAGGCTCAGCATATGGCAATAAAATGAAGTATGCTAATGATCTGAATGTTCTGAACAGGTAATCCTTCAATGGACTTTTTCTTTACTGATGGCATGAATTTAAAATAAGGGCTCAAATAGTGAAAGAATGGTTCAGGGAGCATGAGGAATCATTTTCACAAATGAACTGCCACCACAGAGTCCTGACCTTAACTCTATTGGAAGTCTCTGGGATGTGCTGGGGAAGACTTTATGGGGCGGTAAAATGTTTACGTTGTCAGTTCAAGATGTTGGTCATGGTGAACACATGCTGTAATCAAGGCTAAAGGCAGTCCAACAATAAATTCAAGTGTGTAAATTTTCTGTGTGTGGACAGTGTAGTAAAGATATTATACATATAAAAAAAAATTTTCTTCTTTTCAAAATGTAAAAGTATTTTAGAGCAGCATGCTGGCACAAAACGTAGTATTGTAGGTCACAGTTTCTGAATTTGGGGTTAAATCCCGAACTCGAGTTTATGTGCAAGTGCTCCGTTTAATAGATGTCTGATACTTTTTGAATCCAATTATTGTATTTATGAAGGTCTGGTTTTTGCCATCTAATAACTACACAGTTAACTAATGGTCATATTTTATAAATTCTGTAACTGGGGCGGTACAGTGGTGCAAAGGCTAGCACGTCTGCCTCTACAATTACACTGTGTAATTGAAAGGTAGTTTCTGGCCTCCAATTAAGGCCTTTGTGTTTAACTTCAGATAATAACACTGTGGGGACCTACTGGATGTCAAATACCCCTCTCCAGAATATACTAGGCCATAGCCAGAATATATGGGTGTGACTGGCAATGTGTGCGTTGGGCTCATCTTAACTATTACTTCTGAAGAAACTGGTGATAATTTTTTATTTGAATTTCCACCGTGTGTCAAAAGTGTTTTTCTTTCTGATTACCCTAATTAAACAAATAAAACTTTATTAACTCTCCAATCAGTTTTATCACTTATTCATAAACGCACTGAAAATATAATGTTGCATAATGCACATTACACCTGCAAATAATGAATGTGTACAATTGCAGGTACTGAAAGAATTACCTCAGAGTACAACTGAACTATATCAGCAATGAAGTCAAGAGCAATAATAAAGCCCAAATAGTCCCATATGTATTGACGTAACTCATAAAAACTTGTGACAGCATGGAAAACAACTTAAAAATAAATCAGATTTTTAAATTTAATAATAATTTAACATTGCAGACAGTATGAGCACAAGATATTTGTTATGTCTTAAATATGTTTTGTCTGGTCAACCTAATTTAATTTGTTGACATCACCAATTACACTGCATATTAATGTTAAATGTGGAAAAACAGATACTGATATAGTATATTATACATATATTATTTGTTTATTTTAAAAAATAATAGGTAAGGGTTTGTTCTAGTGCCGAGCAATTCACTGTCTGTAAATGAAGTGTAAACACACTATGAAGCCCAATTCGGTCAGAATAAGAAACTTTCACTAAAATAATAAGGGGTATCAGTCAATTCCTAACCTGGCAACTGTGCAAGAAGCAAATATTAGCTAATAATCTCAAGTAAACTACACCAGCTAACATTCTTTGACACTTTTAATGTTGAACATTTATTACATAATTGGCTATGTTTTTTTATCTTCCATTAAAAGACCAAATACACATAAGCAAACACTTTTTAATTCACAGTAACACCAATTTGACCTCATTTTCTAAGAACATTCTGTATTTTTTTCAGTTGCTAACGTTTGAGTTTTCATGCATTTTTAATCTGCACCACAGATGAAGATTGATTCTTTACTTCATCACCTTTCAGTGGTGTGGTAGACTACCAGCGTAAAAGTACATGCCGCCATCTACAATACATCAAGTTGTAACATCACAGCAAAAACTGGGGCAGCCATGGACTAATGGTTAGAGAAGCAATTTTGGACCGAAAAGTCACTGGTCCAACTCCCGTGTGTGGTGGCGGGGGACCCCCCTCCCCTTCCTCCACCTTCACGGCTAAAGTGCAGGGCACCTAACCTAAGAGCAGGGCACCTAACCCCCAACCGCTCTCCCGACACCACAATGTGGCTGCCCACTGCTCCAAGTGTGTGTGCTAAATATATGTTAAAATATACATTTATATAATGTAAAAATATAACATTAGAAGATGATGCCCGAAAATAGTGCATTATTATTATTATTTTTATTATTATTATTATTATAGGGTTGATATGAAATTTAGACCAAAAATGGTCTAAAATCTCCAATGGATTTAACACTCTGATAAAAGGTCAGAAAATCTCAGGATGCCATTCTTAAGTTCTAATTTTATTACCAAGTCTTATTTTTTCGTTACCAAGTATATAATATATCTCAGCTCATGTACATACATCTCATGTATATAGCTTTATAAATGTGATAGGCCTTGTATTATAATCTAACACATTTCTCATAGTCAGCTGTATTTATGAATAGCAAACCAGAAATCAGGCTAATTAGCATGCAATACATTTAGTTATGAATAACATTATATATATTTATAAAATAAATGAGTACAAAGCCAATTACCATGAACAATTGAAATCAACAAGAAGGTAATTCATTTCATTCATTTCTTATTGACAAGATTCTGCATGAAGCATTAACTAAATACAGTTCTGCCAGGTGGAAACTATTCGAATTGCTAAAAAGTAATAGATAGGAAAAAGTTACACTATAAGCAATGTCAGACTTTCCTAACCCTTGATCTATTAGATGGAAAGCCCCATAAATCATAATGCAATCAAGCAGTAGGTTAACTCCATTCTCTTCTGATTCTCAAAAATACAAAAAATGTGTGCAGCTGCATGGTTCTCAGCCTATACAGATTCTCCACTGGCTTACATGTGATAAATGGAGATATGTGCAGAGAAAGGCCAAAATAAGGCTGTTACTTTTGTAAATGAAGTCCAAGCGCACGGCCTCTTTGACTTATGTGCTGTTCCATCTGTGCTTTCAGAGGGCTGTAGCAAATCAAGCACCACTATGTGGTGAAACACCATATTGCATTAGTATACTTTCAAGGTTATTAGACAGTGCATACAAATAAAGTTTAAAATACTGATATTTGTGTGATTTGTTTTAGGCTACAATAAAATTTCTTGTCATTTGATATTACATTATCATCTAAAAAAAAAGCATTTTACACATAGTGATGTGAGCAACCCTGGTAAATAATCATGGGATGTCCCATTTAATGAGACACCATTTAGTGATGCTTTTACATGGGCCAGACTCCATGTTTATCTGTCTCTTTGTCTCTGTCATGATGATCAGCCAGTGTGTCACATGAGCTACACACTACGATGATGTCATCATTACAGTGTGTAGCTCATTCAACCAATGAGCTGAACTGTAAGAAGACTGATATTGTGATTATTTAAGCATTAAATGCATTAAAAAATAAACTATTCTCCTCTTCCTTTTAGAATCTGAAGGATAATTTACATAGTATTGCTCAAAATCCCAATATCAGGGTATCGAGGATACTTCATGTCATGTCACAGAGATTTTCCTTGCAGTGTCAACTCTGTCTTATTTATTAGTAATCTACCTGCTTTGTTCATTGTTAACAGTGCTTTAGAAATTGAATTTACCCTGATTTTGGTGTTTTTTTTTAAACATATGGCTTAATACCATGTATGTACACCAAATATAGTTTACTGATTGCTCATGATATCAGCCAGAGAGAACTCCACAAAAGCTATTTCTTCAAGTTCACTCTTCTTCCCACACTCCATAAGGCAAGCAAACTGAACAGGTGTCTCACGTAGCGTAAGATCCGAGTATCCACTGGGGCCGTGATGGATGATCCATGGTTTGCTCCATCCAGAAACACTAAGAGGAGACTTATTCAGATAAACCCCAAGGTCCATCCTCTTCTTTTGGTCGGTTGGATGAGAATACAAAAGCCAATTCTCAGAGCCTGATAAGTCTTTTTCTTCCTTCGGTGCAGCAATACTCAACACACTACCCTGACAGCCACGGCCACATTCCAGCAGCTTCTGCGGTAATAGAGGTGTACTAAAAGCTGCTCCACTGCTCTCGCTTAAACTCTCCACTCTACAACCTCTAGTACTTCTTGCGTTGCAGTATAAGTGACTCCTGCTCTCTGTGTCAATGATCTCTGCCATCAAACATTCACAAGACTCGGTACTTACTCTTTCTCCAAATTGCCATGTGGTCCCACAATCATCACTATAGAAAGCAAAAGCCTGGGAGGTTGTATGTGGTGGGCAGTCATCTTTCCTGACTATGTAATAGACATAAGCAGGAATGATGAGTCTGCCACTTCTGAGCTGAATGCCGTGCCCAGGTCCAACAGCAAATGTAGCCCAATTTTTGATCTCATCTCCAATCACACTTTCTGTCAAGTCTGTTGTGCTGCTCCAATTCTGCCCGCTGTCCTTGCTGGTAACATAACACAGCCGAGCCTTGTTCTTACCACTGCGAATCTGGTGATTCTCAGAGATATTACCCAAGATGCAGACAAAGAACAGAAAGAGAGTCTTAGATTCTTTCTCATAGACTGGACATGGGTTCATCGTGCGATGTCCTGGCAAACAAGCTGCACTGAGTTCCTGAACAGGTGACCACTGAGAAGAAAAAAAAAATGCATTTCTATGACCCTTGACAAAAATTTTAATAAAATGTATGTGAATATTAAAACAATAAGCCGTGTTTGCACCAGTATTACCTGAATGGACCCATTCTGCCGTGTTCCCCTTCTCATGAACAGGAGAGTGGCATCATGGTCACGGGTTGATGTTCGTTTCTCAGCAAAAGCAAGAAAGGTTTGAGTATCGTTAATGTAAATTAGAGCTGGGATTCTGTAATTGATACCATTTTGCTCTTTCTTGAACAAAGCTGTTTTTGGTGGATCTGCTTGAGGTTTGTAGGGATTGCTATCCATTTCGGAAAAGAAATTTTCCTGGAAAAACAGATAAGAATCAGAATCAGATGTAGTAACATTCACACTGCTGAAGCACCTAATTTTTTTATAATAAAAAAAACAACATTCTGACGTTCACTGATTCTTTACATGTTTAGTCAGTTTCTAATTCAGTCAGACAAATTGTTAATTCTCATAACATGACTAGTCTCTTTATCACATTTTATTGTAAGAAACTGGATTATGTATGTATACGTTAATGTACACTTTAATAGTAACTACTAGGCACTTGGGAGGCTTGGGTGAAGCTGCTCCTCATTTGTTTTAGATAAATATTCTATTCAGCCATTATATATACTGAGTAACAATCAGGGTCACAGGGGAAGCTGCAGCCAATTCCAGCTGTCTTTGGGCAAAAGGTGGTGTATACCTTGAACAGGTTGCCAATCTACTGTAGAGCTAAACCATAGATAAACGTTTCACACTCACATTCACACCAATGGGAAATTTTGAGAAGTCAGTTGATCTAATGTCCATGTCTTTGGTGTGACGTGTGGGCGCGAGTTTCCGAAGTCTTCGGAATAAACCAGGTCAGGCGAAGTAATGATTTTATCAATTTATTGTAGAAAGCGAGTATTGAGCCGATATAACACAAGTAAAAGAGTTAATACGGGGAGGCGGTCGTAAGCCGTTGTTCCAAACCATAGGTGAAGGTTACTCCTGATGATTTCGTCATCCAGCTGTTCGCACAGTCTCGTCAACAAAACAAGTCAGTGTGGTTTGGTCAGCCAGCTAGTTGGTTCAATGTAGTCTGGTCAACGTTGTCATGAAAACTACTAACAGGATGTGCCTTTTACCTCACATTGGACTGTGTGTGTGGTATGATTCGGAGTGTAAATAGTTGCGTGTGTAAACAGTTGGTTATATCTGTGTGTTAGCTCTGCAATGGACTGGTGACCTTTTCAGGGTGTAACCCACCTCATACCTGAAGTCAACTGAGATTGGTGCCAGCTTCCCGTGATCCTGGCAGTATAGATGAATTATAGCTGATGGACTACTATATACTGTAGTACTAAACATCATGAAGGCCATATGTAAGTACCAATCAGATAAAGTAGTAATGAAAATCGTTTATGAAAATTGATCCCGTTTTTTTGTTCTTTCTCAACAGGAGGGGAGTCTTCATTTTCCACCTAATTAATTATTATGGATTCATGTGTCTGATAGGAACTTTGTTAACCAGATCGATAGCAACACAAGCAACAACAACAACAACTAAAAACAATATGTTCCATTCATAACTAAAAGAAAGAAATGGAAATTCCATTCTCCACTCCAACCGGCTTGATGCCCATACTGTTTGCTTTGCACAAAAAGCTGAAATCATTTGTTGACATTACAGTTGGAAGACAACAAACTAGTCTTTGAGTTAAAACTATAGTGACTTTACTGCCAGGCAGTTCATATTTTTAACCACATGACACATTTATGGATCTCTATAATCTATATTATCTGGTGTCACCCAAATTAGCAGGGGTTTTCCTTGAGTCTGGTTCCTCTTAAGGTTTCTTCCTCATGTCGTCTCTGGTAGTTTTCCCTTGCCACCTTCACCATATTCTTGCTCATCAGAGATGTACAGGATTTAAGATTTTTTTCCCCATATATTTAAGTTCATAACCAAGAAGATTAGAAGAGACAGAGTGCCATGACATAATCCTCCTTTAGGCCTTTGCCTGCCGGGGGATAATATAGATATTTATGCACTGCCTAAAAGTGGAGCTCCCATATGATTTCCCTTACTAAGTTTTTCATGAGAACTCTCAAACCCCATACACGTATCCTACGGATATCAAGAATAATTTATTTTAATAACATAACATAAAGGAATCATAATATAAAGGAATAAAAATGAGGCTACCAAACATGCAATCTTGGTATCGACATGTAAAGTAGACCATTTCGAAACCAGAAGTTTACAGAACATTTAAATCACACAAGAATATCACTGGTTGTTTATTTATTTCACGTCACTAACAATGACATCACATGACCCAAATATTATACGCCTCTTGTTCTCTATATTACTCTCTCTCAGAAAATTTTTCCTTTTTGAAAATATAAAATTTTCAAAAAATAACACAGAGTTCCCATGTGTACACATACGCTGGAAGGACGGAGGGACGTACACTACAGGTTTTTATTGATGTTCCAAATGCCACTCAATGGTCAGACACTTTTTCCTTAGCAGTGGTGCTCAGCAAAGCGTCACGCAGGAGCTCCTCTAAAAATCACTAAATAAATAAATTTAAATTGAAATTAAATTTTGACTTGTATTTTCTGACGTGAAAATGTGAAGCTAACGCAAAATGTATAAAAATCTTGCAAATCTGCATGCACATTTTGCCAGATCCAAACAGTATTGTCATGTCATGTCATTTTCTTAACCGCTTAATCCTAATTAGGGTCGCGGGGAGGCTGGCGCCCATCTCAGCCGACTCCGGGCGAGGGCAGAGTACACC
>JAQMYF010039988.1:0-13964 GCA_030014195.1 Neosilurus mollespiculum
TATATATATATGTGTGTGTGTGTGTTTTCGTGTAAATACACGAGGGACTGTAAACTGTTAACTTAAAAAAAGTACTGTAAGTCGTGCTGTGAGAGGAGTTGAGACTCTCCATCGCGGTTAAAGTGTTTGTGCTTGATGGACACGACACAAGTTCAGCTAAGTTATTTACTGGAGCTAGGCTAGCACCAGGGTCACTGTCGCGCTGAGACGTGAAGAAAAAACACCTGCCCGGACAGGTGCAGATTCATGAAGCCGTTGCATGGATCATTTTCACCGTCAGAGGACGCTTTGTTGCTGCAGAGGAAGAACCAGGTTCATCACTGTAAGCTGCTGTGGGCTGAACCGGGTGATACCACGACGAGTGACTGATTCATTAACTGTGGTTAAGTTCTGCCGACTTTACAGACGCACGGAGGTACTGTAGTTAAAAGTTTCCACTACATGCTCCAACCTAAAGCGCGCCAACGAGACAATGCAAGCTTGCAAAAACTAATTCACTAAAGTAAGAGTGCACTCTGGTCGAACAATTTAGACTATAAAACACCAATACCTGCTTTTATTTTATTTTATTTCATCTTGTGAATGTGGTTGTTTTAGCGTTCAATATATTTCCAAAACTGATATACTGTGTTGGTATTATTGAGTGGTGTTCTGTTATTTAAGTGTGAAAATCAGTAATTTAAAAGGTCACAGGTCAGAGTAATACCTTTCCGTCTCCTAATAGTTTAAGAAGAGTGTGAGTCATGCATTACCCTAGACAGTTATCTAATTGTGAGATTTCTCTTTTACCATGTGAGCTTATTGGGGAACGATTAAGATTTCATCTTGCAGTATAAGGCGGGTTTCTTAACACACGAGCCGATGGTGAAAAGGGTATTATTTTTATATATATATATATATATAAACCCAATATTAAAACATTTACTAAGTTTACAGCTGATTTTGTAATCTCCTTTCAATGTTATCAGACTAATATGTCTTGACAAGTCAAATATAGAAAGATTCACTAACTTGACTGCTGTAGCCTTAAAACAAGGTCAAGAGCACTCATAAATTATCCCTTCCATGAGTTCCCTGAGTGGAACCCATCCATCAAAATTGGTGATCCTATGTAATTTAATTTTAAAGTTATTACACTAACAAACCTAGAGAAGAACAATATAGAAAAAAATCATGAACTTGACTGATCTAGAAAATGGATTAAAGAGCATCCAAATGCAATTGCATCCAAGACCTTCATATGTGGAACTCATACCCTAAATTTGGTGATCCTTTGTAATCTCCTTTAATGGTTATCACACTTACAAGCATTGACAAGTAAAATACAGAAAAAGTGACCCTAATGATCTTGAAACATGGTCAATGTGACCCATATAATATTCCACTCTATTTTCCCCTAAGGGGAGTCATACACCACATTTGGTAATCCTATGCCATTTATTTCTATAGTTATCACACTAAGTGTGACCAAGATGGCGTCGCGTACACAAGGCGAGGCTCAGTGTCTCTTCAGATTTTGTGAGTTTGCAGGAATATTCCTGCTCATTTCGGAACTGTTCATACAGAACAGCTTCTCGTTAACATCCTAAACCTGACAAGAGCTTCTGGATATTGGATTACAAAACTCAGACTGTTTTATCAGCAACCTTCATCTCATTCTGGAGTTCAGAACAACACCCCATGCACCGTAGGCTACCCGACCTACCGAAAGTGCTCGCAGGTGGCGTAGAGACCGTAAACAAAGGTGAGGGAAGTGCGGAGGGATACGAGCTAAGCTAAAGCTAACACTGCACCGGCTTTCTTTACCCAGCATTTTCCTCGCTAATGTGTGGTCCTTGGCGAACAAAGTGGATGAGTTACGACTTTGGATCACCCACAACAGGAGACTTATGGACTGTAATGTCATGATATTCACAGAAACATGGCTACACAACAGAATATCCAACAATTCTATCGAGCTAGCCAGGCACCATATTCTCCAGGCAGACAGAATAGCAGGTGACTCCAGTAAGACAAAAGGTGGAGGATTGTGCATTTATGTCAACAAGGCTTGGTGTACAAACTCTGTCATTGTTGGAAGACTGCTCAGCTAACCTAGAGTTTCTAATGGTTAAGTTTAGACTTTTCTATCTGCCGAGGGAGTTTACTTCTACAATGATAACCGCTGCATATATACCCCCAGATGCTAATGCTAAGTTTGCTATGACTGAACTTGTGGTCATTAGTAAACAACAAACTGCCCACCCAGTGGGTGCATTCATTGTGGAGGGTGACTTTAACCACTCCAACCTCAAGTCAGTGCTTCCCAAATTCAACCAACATGTCTCCTGCCACACCAGAGGGGACAAAACCTTGGACCATGTCTATACTAACATTGCTGGAGTCTACATGGCAACCCCCTCCCACACCTGGAACAATCTGATAACATTTCTTTGTTTCTCACCCCCCAAATACACACCACTCATCAACCGTGTGAAGCCATCTGTGAAGACCATCAAGGTATGGCCAGTGGGGGTAGACACCGTACTCCAGGACAGGTTTAAAGACACAGATTGGAGTACATTTGCCTCTCAGTCTACCTGTGGCTCTCATATAGACATTGACTCGTACACTTACTATTGGAAGTATTGGAACATATCAACACCACAATTGACAGTGTTACAACAGAGAGACAGATCATCAGATACCCTAATTAGAAGCCATGGATGAATGGTGGTGAAAGTGTGGCTTCTGCTGAAGGCATGCAACAAAGTCTTCAGATCAGGTGACGCACAGACCTACAGTACATCCAGGGCAGACCTGAAAAGGGGCATCAAGAAGGCAAAGCATGACCACGAGCTGAAGGTGGAGGATCACTTTGTAAATTCTGACCCTCGATGCATGTGGGAGGACATTCAGGCTATCACCGATCAGCAACTCCACACCAACTGTCATGAATGTGTCCTTCCTCAACGAGCTGAATGATTTTTATGCTCTTTTCAACAAGGACAAGGCCGTAAAGTCCAAGCCCTCGGATGACCACCAGACCCTTACACTCTCCTCCATAGATGTCCATAATGCACTGAGCTGAATCAACACACATAAGGCTGCTGGCCCTGACCGCATTGCTGGACATGTGCACAGAACTTGTGCTGAGCAGCTTACAGGGGTCTTCACAGACATATTCAACCTGTCTCTCGCCCACGCAGCAGTACCAGCATGCTTCAAGACCACTGCTATAGTGCCAGTGCTGAAACACTCCTCTCCAACGTACCTGAATGACTACCACCCTGTTGCACTAACACCCATTGTTATGAAGTGCTTTGAGCGACTGGTAATGGCACACCTCAAGAAATGTCTGCCATTAGACCCACCCCAATTTGCCTACCAAAGCAGCAGGAGTACAGAGGATGCTGTATCCACAGCGCTGCACTCTCACAATGCAAGAATGCCGTTTTTTGACTTCAGCTCAGCATTCAACACAGTCACTTCCTCCAAGTTAATAAAAAAACATGAGGATCTTGGAATCAATACCTCCCTCTGCTATTGGATCATGGACTTTCTGACAAACAGACCTCAGTATGTCAGTTCAGGCCACAACTGCTCCACCACCATAACACTCAATACTGGCGCACTTCAGGGCTGTGTGCTGAGCACAATAATCTACTCCCTCTTCCACCATAGCTGCACACCTATGTACGGATCCAACTCCGTCATAATGTTTGCAGATGACACCACGGTGATTGGACTCAGTGACAACGACGAATCTGACTACAGGGCAGAGGTAAAGCACCTAGCTGCATGGTGCTCTGACAATAACCTGCTCCTGAACACCAGCAAAACCAAAGAGCTCATTGTGGACTTCAGGAAGGAGAAGGGTGTGTCGGAACTCAGAGCACTCTCCGAGTGGACATACGCCGGGTGGAGGTTCTGGTCCCTCTTTTCTTATTTTAGTGTTACTGTGTTTACACTTTGTATAACTATAATTACTTAAAAATACTTAATCAAATTAAAATCTCAACACAACAAGATGAGGAAGAGCGAAGGATTTATTCCAAGTTGCAGTCAATCACAATACAATTCTGAGAGAGCAGCTGGTCTCAAAGGTCTGATCCCATCAACATCAACATCAGAATCAGGCAAAATCCCCTAAGAAAACCCCTTCTTTTATACTCTCTGGCGTCTCTAGATGCCGTCCCCTTTTAATTTACATATGACTCAGCAATTCAAGATCCATATTCTTAGGCCATTTTGGCTCCACCCATCATATTTTACATATTTTCCTATTTCCCCTTATTTTCCTGTTTTTCCTTCAATATGATGTCATGTTTCCTGTTGTGATGTGATTTTGTTCCTCCCCTAATGTGATCTCATACTTCCTGGTGTGACATTGTCCTACTTAATTTCCCCTTATTTCCGGGCGTCTTTGGAAGTTTTTATTAAAAAATTGGCGCTTGCTTATAAGCGCCATCTTCCGTGTTACTTTATCATTTCTAAATTTGCTCTTGTGTGAACCGGTCCAACGGAGTGTGCTGCACGCTACTTTTTACATATTCAACATGTGTAAGTACCTTTTATTTTTTCCTCTTTTATTTTATTTAGCAAGCTACAAGCATAATATTTCATAATGTTGTTGTCTTATTGTTTTGGTTAGTAATGTTAGCAATATTCACACTGTCAATCTATTTAGATGCATGGCATGGGTTCTAAGCCCTTAAGCGTTTCAGTACTTGATTATTAAGCTATATTGCAGATTACATATTTTTGGATTAAATGGTCACATGACATGCATCCTTTTCTGTTTCCATTGTTTCCAGCTCAGTCAGCCATTCGTGCTATTTTCAGGAGAGGGAGATCTGGTCAACATCGCCATCATCACTACCATCTGGCCTGTACTAATCCCAACCTTTTGGATTTTCTGGAGTTTCTTTCTGCCACCTGGCTCCAGTCTAGATCTCCTGGGTCTCAATCCAGGTCCCCTTGTTATTCATTCCAATCTCCAGTTGCCACTCGAGATCAATCTACTCAAACTGTGCCTGAAACCCAAGATCAGTCCACTCAGGTGCACTATTGGTATTTTTCTCCATGGCCAGAGTCTCCTCCAGACTCTCCCTTCATCCTCCTTCAATCTCCGGAGTACTCTTCTCCAGAGCCTTCTCCCCCAAGTTCTCCTATGGAGTATTATCCCCCTGATTATGATTCTGATTACACACCCACTTCTCCTGCTAATGAGGATGCTCCTCTACCACTGATGAAGGTGTACCCATAATTCCCCTGGACAGGCTGGCTGATCTGTAACTCTCAATAAACTATTTTTACTTCTACTCTCGTCTTCAGTGTGTTTATTGCACAAGTACATCAAGGTCAAAGGTCAACAGTTCTTTACCTATGCTCTACTACTTAAACTACTGCTTCTTGCTGCTTCTGCTTTCTAGCTCTGCTTCCTGTTTTTGATACCTAAGCTGCTGACTCGCTGTTGCTCAGCACTGGCTGAATATTGCTATATCATTGTTATCTAAGCATTTAATGCTGTATAAAGCCTGATTAGTTTTTTTAATGCTAAATTAAGCACTATCTAAGATTTTATAGCAGAATATAAGGTTTCCTTCCCACATTACTCCCCCCTTTGAGACTCTTGAGTCTCACATTTGTTATGTACGCTTTTATAAGTAAACATTCAGTATGTTAACCTTCTGGGTTTTACCATCTATTTTTTTTTTGTTTTGAGCATACCTATACTCCTTCAGTAGATGAGGCTCTATCTTTTATTTCCAAAGGTGACAACCTTGTACTATGTTGTCGGCTTTGTATAGAGAGGTTACATGGCCTGAGCGCACGGACACGCACGCATCCCGTTCCTCTGCCGTATTGTCAACAATCCAAACAAAAGTCCTCATAGAGCCCATCCAGCTGGGCACGTTGGGCTTTTGAGTGAGACGTCCATATATCATATCCGCAAAGGGAAATAGTCACCACGTGCACAATCCTAGCCTGGCGCACATCACCAGGTAACCGTGAGCCTTACGTGCCCTGTAAAGTTCCGCTATGGATATTGACCGTCAAAGATGATAAAAGTGAACGGTTAGGGTGAGACCCTGCGGCAGCTTAACCGTCTCCACACGGCGCTCAGTACCCCACGTCCCTTCAACATAATAGAAGTGTGCCCTGGTGAACAATTTGTGGACCGGCCGCCCCAGTTCCATATCACACGTCCACTCGTTGTCTGTGCAGCAGGGATAAAAGACCTTCCATCGTGGCGAACGCCCGACGGGGTAATCAAACATCAAACTCAGGTCCTCCTGCAGTGCATTGCAGGCCTCACAGACAGGAGGAGTATGCCGTGGAATCGCCTGAAGGGCACCCTGGTCGTCCACGAACATGTGAGCACATGGTTGGGAAGTCCACCTATGGAGGCGGTGTGCACAGCCCAGGTGTTTGAGCGACTGGTCACTAGGAAATGTCTCTGCCATGACCCTGCACACAACACTCACAAAGAACACACAGACTGGCAGAGACCAGACACAGGACCGGAGCAAGCAACTAGAGAGGACAAACAGTAAAGCAACATGAAGACAAACACCTATACAGTAGTTACAATGGCTCTTATTCATAATATGCCAGGTCTTCGAGAACAAGGCAGGCGGGGCCAGAGGCCCGCTCACCAGTCTCTATGTCTTTATCGCCAGGGTCGTCCACCATGTCCGTCAAGAGGGGTTGAGCACAGTCTGAGCCTGGGGGGTATATCAGCACATTCATCTGTTTAACTGTAGCTTGGATACATAATCCTCTGACCAGGGGGAACATGCAGCAAACTACTATAGCTATCACTACTAATACAATTCCCACATGCATTGCTATTTTTACAAACCATCCGCCCCATTGCCCAAAAAAGCTAGTAAACCATTCTGTGGAAAACATAACAAAACCTGCATTTTGTTTTACCTCGCGTCACAGTTCACCAAGTTTTCTCATTGCTTCATAAAAGGAGCCTCCTGGGGCAGTGTTATTAGGAATGTACGTGCAGCATTGGTCACCAAAAAGCATACATACCCCACCCTCCTTTGCCATCAACCAATCCAGCACTTGTCTATTTTGCAATGTCATTGTGCTGGTGGCGGATAGCTGTTCTCCTAAAGCTCGTAGGGCATCGTCTGTATAATTAATAAATCTTTGTTGGTTATAGTAGATATAATTAATCCATTCAACATTTTTGTTTGCAGTTATACTCACAAATATCGATTCAAAGCCTGCAGCTATCTCATTACGCACTTTATACTGATTATGAATTCCTCGCGGCTGTCCTATGCTATCTATGTATACCCCATCGTCCATTGTATATGCCCTCTTTCTTCTGCTGAGGGTATCTTCTGAAGAAATGTAGACCATGTCTTCTCCTTTTTTGCACATTTTTATCTCCGTAATTATCATAACGCGGGCACACAATCCCGTCCAGTTCAAGGGCAATGCTTGCCTTAGTCTCATTCCTCCACACAACCACCATATGTCTGCCAATAGTACTGTCTGAATTTTTAGTATGGGGGGGAATCTTTCTTTGCCATCCAAGGACCACTTTGGAACGATTCTGTATTCTGACGACTCCCCAGGTGTCATTAAATGTGTCGGCTGAGAACTTTACGCCAGTGACATTCCAAATTCGACCACATCTTCCCGTGAAGTTTCCCACATCCTTTGTCCCATTATGTCTATAGCACTCAAATGTGTGGTTCTTTGCCCACACAAAGGATATGCGGCCCTTAGGGGGTCTCATTTTAGTGGTCTGTGGCCACCTAGTTGCATTTCCACAGCGATTTATAAAACTTTGGGTAATATTTCCCACTCCCATGTAAAGGATACACCAGTAGGGACAAAGCTTATCAGTTGCCAATTGTTTTAGTGGGACAGTCACGTTCTTTGCGGTACCGTTAATTGTTACCTCATGTGTCTCATTTTTTATTATGTCAAACTTGCCAGGGCATTATGAAAGTCTCTACACGTTTCACTATTATATGGTAGGGGGGCTAGTTCGAGTTTTCTTTTTCCCGAAGCACACAGCAGACAATCCCCTTCATCATCTGTCCAATCTTTTGCCATGTACGAGGCCCATTGGTACCATTTGTTCGTTTGGGCTTTATGCCATAGGTCTGCTTCAGGACCTAGTTCCTCATGAACAAGATTCTGTTCTGATAGAGTGTCATTTTCCGTTTCCCATTCTTGGACACTTAGAGCACTTTCTCTTGAATATCTTGACATAGACATAATCTCCTGGTTCCACTTGCCGAAGTTCTTCCTGTTCTACCTTTGCTCCATGAGTGGCTGCACAGACTTGCGAATGCAATGTTCTGTGTATGTGTCAAATGTTTCACATAACTCGCCATTTCACTTTCTAACTGTTCCAGGGCTGGACCTTTATAGGGTCCTCGAGTGAAGGCTACTGGCATGGGTCTTCCCGTGAGCATTTCGTGTGGTGTTACGTGTGTGTTTCTGTTGGTCTGTGAACGCATTTTTATAAGAGCTAATGGTAACGCCTGCACCCAATCCCCTGTGACTGTGGGTGATATACGCAACCCAAATGGTGTGTGATGCATAGAGCCTCTGTAATGCTCTTTATTACCTCGTTCACGAAGTGGCTGCCATTATCTGAGCTCAGTCGGTCTGGAATTCCGAATCGAGGAATCACTTCTCTGCATAGGAATTTCGCTACTGTTTTAGCGTTTTCTTTAGCTGTGGCTTGTGCCTCTACCCACCTGCTGAATCGATCTACCACTACCAAAATGTACCTTTTTTCCTTCTTTCCTTTCTACCATGTCCGCAAAATCAATCATCAGGTGTCTGAAGGGTCCGTCTGGCTGTGGTATGTGACTGATAGGTGTGGTAAAATGTTTCCTAACGTTTCGTGTTGCACAGTGTTCGCATGTTCTCAAAAACTTGTCCACCATACCAGCTAAGTATGGGGACCACCAATCCTTCCGGATTGTCTCTATGATCTTCCTTCGGTCACAGTGGTCTATCCCGTGTGCTTCTTTTATTAGCATTGGGATGAACGCTAACGGGGCTACCAACACTCCATCACAACTCCTCTATACCTCTGACTGCGGATCTAAGACTGCTCCTTGCTTTTTCCATAGATCCCTTTCTGCTGCTGTAGCGGCCCTCTGAAAATCTTTAATATCATCCATTGTTACCTGCATCTGCTCTGCCTCACCTGGTTCCCCTGCCTCCATCATACCTATCATACATGTCCCTTCTCCTGTTGCTGCCCTTTTGGCTGCTTCATCAGCTGCCGCATTTCCTCTGCCTACCCATTCTCCATCTGTTTTGTGGGATTTGCATTTCACAATAGCTAGTTCTTTGGGAAGCATCATTGCACCCAATAATTCTGAAATTGCAGGCCCATGTACAATGTTTGACCCATCAGCTCTCTGGAAACCTCTTTGTGCCCATATGGGTCCAAATACATGACATACTCCGTATGCATAAGCAGAGTCTGTGTATATGGTGCACGTTTTGTCAGCACCTAGTTTACATGCTGCTGTTAATGCTTTTATCTCTGCCAATTGGGCTGAGCATGGTTGTGTTACTGCAGTTGTCATTACTGCTTCAAAGATGTTGGACTCATTGTTAAATTTAACCACTGCATAACCCGCTTTATTTCCCTCATTTGTACGATAACAAGATCCGTCCACAAAGAAGACACACTGAGCATTGGGCAGCGCTTCTGCTTCTAAATATGCCTTTGCTTTTAGGTATTTCTCTACTTCTTTAGTGCACTCGTGTGGGGTTCCCTCCTGGGGGAGCACTATCCTATCTGCAGGATTTATGGTGCAGCATCTTTCAATTGTCAACTCCGGGGCTGACAAAATAACATCATAACCAGTTCGTCGAGCATTGGTTATTTTGAAATTTTGGCTTGTCAGCAGTGCATGTAATGCATGATAGGTGTACAGGGTCATTGGGTGTCCCATTGTAATTGATGACACTTTTTGAAAGGCAAATGCTGCTGCTGCCAATCCTTGATAACATGGTGGCATGCCCTTCTCCACATTATCAAGCGCGGCGCTATAATATGCTATGGGTCTTTTTCCCATACCTTTTTGCTCTTGTGCTAGCACTGCGGACGCAATCCCTTTCCTTTCTGAGACATACAGGTGAAACAGCTTCCCATAGTCTGGGCAGGCTAATGCTGGTGCGGAGGACAGGTCCGCTTTTAACCTTTCAAATGCTAACTTTGCGTCCTCTGTCCAAGTCAATTTGGCACTTGATTTTGTCTGATCTGCTGCTTTTACTATGTCTCTAAGTGGTTGTGTTTTCAATGCAAAGTCACAGATCCAAGGTCGACTGAACCCAGCCAAACCCAAGAAGGACAGCATTTGTTGGACTGTTTGAGGTCTTGAAGCCTTGCGGATTGCCTCCACATGTTCTGGAGAGATCTTTCGTGTAGTGCCTTCGAGCACTCTACCTAAATATTCTACCTTTGGTTGGCAGAATTGCAATTTTTCCTTTGCTACTTTGTGACCATTTTTCGCCAAAATTTTAGTAGACACTGCTCTTTTGTCTGGCTGCAAATCAAAATATCATCCACGTATTGTAGCATAGTGGAAGACACCTCCAGGTCAGCCAAGTCATTTGCTAGGACCTGGTTGAAAACTGAAGGACTTTCACAGTACCCTTGGGGTAGCCTCGTATATGTATACTGCTGTCCCCCATACGTGAAAGCGAACAGAAATTGAGAATCTGGATGTAGTGGGACACTAAAGAATGCAGAACATAAATCAATTACCGTGTACCACTTTGTTCCTTCTGGGATGTTAGAGAATAGGGTGTGAGGGTCAGGAACCACTGGCTTTTCTGCTATCACTACTTTGTTTACTGGTCTTAAATCATGGACAAGTCTCCACTTATCTGAATGTGGTTTTCTGACCGGAAAGATGGGGGTGTTGCACTGGCTCTGAGTTGGGATTAGGACTCCTGCCTCCACTAATCCCTCAATTGTTGGTTTTATTCCTGTTATTGCATCATGTGATAATGGATATTGCTTTTGATATGGCAAATGTGCTCCTGGCTTAAGCTATATTCTCACTAGCCCTGCTGATTTTACTCACCCTACATCAGTTGTGTGTTTTGTCCATAATTGTTCTGGTATCTGTGCTGATGCGTCCCCCCTTTCCTCCTCTGTGAGCTCTTGGTTTTCTACCTGTTGGGTTAGTTGTTTAATTTTGTCCCTCTCTATCCTCACGTCCTCTGTCCTGTTTATCAAAATGGTTTGTGGTTTCCCTTCATCTACTGCACTCTGCTCTATCTTGAGAAATTTTCTGTCTGGTGATACACTAATTTTATGCTCTACTTGTGTCCAGCTTGTTACCTGACTTGCCTCCCTTACCATTGGCCCTAGATTTTTCGATTTAAAATTCCGCCTGATCCGCAGGGAAACATGTGGAGCAGCGTCAATGACCTGGTACCAATAACTGAGCTGCGGTGGTAACTGGATGGTGGCAGCGACCCCTTGGGGTCCTATCACAATATTCACAGTTTTCAGGAGATACATGGTTGGAGCCACCAATTCATCCCACATGGCTTCATACTCTTCATTCTGTCCCTCCTGATCATACATCATTGTACAGTGCCATGGTTCTCTGCTAGGTTGGCAGTCAGGTCGCATCTTGGTCAGCCACGGTTTCCACTTCTCGTATAGATTCCTTAGTCCATTTGGTGAGTCATTCAGTTCCAGCCATTTTGCATTTTTCCATTTTTGTTTGCATCATGAGACATTGTTGAATTAGACAGTCTGGGAGCTCTATCCATACTCCTGTTTCTCCACAGTGTATTTTAGCTCCCATTTTGCAAAGTACATCTCTGCCCAGTAGATTCGCTGGAGTTTCTTGAATATAGTAGTGGTGCTTGAACAGTTATTCCTTGTATCTCTTTCTTGTGGCTCAGTAAGTCACAAAGTCTGTGTTTTCCCTGAGAAGCCTACCGTTTTTTTCCGCTTTGCTAGAGAGGGGGAGCTTTGAGCCTTCTTTTCCAATAGTTGTATATGTTGCACCTGTGTCAATCAGGAACGGTGCCCGAATCTGCCTGCCCACCACCACTGAGATGGTGGGTTCTTGAGCAGGGTGCAGTGAGATTGTATACTGCACCAGCTCCCCCTCTGGCTTCTCTGGGCTTCTTCACATGTTCCCCAGGGAAGGTCCCGTGGGACCTGCTCCCGAGTACTGTTGTCCTTGGGGTGGCTGATTTGGTCCCATCCAGGGTCCTGTCCAGTTCCCTTGACCTTGCCACCCCTGACTTCGCGGGGGTTATTTGGTTGGGGCATTCTCTGTCCTCCTTGTTGGTTGGCATATGGACATTCTCGTTTTAGGTGATTTGGATCTTGGGATATCCAGCATCCTCCTCCTTGGTTCATCAGAGCTAGTCTTCTCGGAGGGTACATTGGCATAGGTGGAGGTGCATAGTAGGGCGGTTGTACTTGTTGTGGCGGATATCCTGGTGCAGCTTGCACCGTGGCTGCTGGCTGCGGGGCTGGAGGTGCAGGTTGGGCTGCTGCTTGTAGCACTGGCTGTACCACCATCACGGCTGCTTGTTTCGTTGCATTCTTTTCTTCTTTTTTCTTTTCCGTGGTTTCTTGTTTGCCTCGCATCAGCTCGCTTAACTGGACTTTATGGAGCTGCATTATCAGGTTCTCTGCCGCCTTCTTCATTTCCTTTTCTTCATGTCTGCATCTCTCGATGCAGTGTATCACGTTTGGGACCTGCTCCCAAGTACTGATGGCATTGTGCTTAGCTCCACCAAGTCCTCGAGTTTATCCCGAGCTTCTTTAGGCATTGCGTTCCTTACCGTTACACGGAAGAGTGCTTGGGTAGTGGATGATTCGTCCTATGCCTCTCCCATTTTCTCTCTCCACGTCCTCTGCAACCTTAATATGAACTCTGCCACATTCTCATTCTCGCCCATGGTAATCTTTTCCACTTTTCTAGGGCCTACTTTCGGTGGGTATGCTTCCCTTGAGGCCCCCCAAAGTTGGTTTCTGTAATTGTTCATTATCCTTGCATCATACTTTTGCTCTTCGGCTGCTTTTCCTATGCCAGCATTTTTGAATATCTCAATCATTTTTGCTTTGCCCAGTGGTTGTGACCATATTGCTTTAATGTCGCCTATTGCCAGCATTTGTCCCATTGTTTGTTCTTCAAATCTCGTGATCCACTTCTGGGCTCCTTCACAAATGCTTGGCAGTCTGCCAATCAGCCCTGTCAGGTCCATAAATGACCATGGGACATAGGCCACATCATGGCCTTTTACTATTACTGGGGCTTGAAGGCTTGCTGGCAGCTTTTCAATTATGTCTCGAAGTACGTTGCCTTCTTCCTTTTCTTCGTCCTCACTTTAGACCCCTCTTCTTTCGGGGTTGTATTCCGGCTTCCACTGTTCATCTTGTCCGAGCCTTCCCGACCTCAGCTCCATGGACGTGGCTGGTATTGTTTTCCTCACCCTTTTTCCTTTGCTTTTGGGTTGTAGGCTGATGCCACTTAACCTTCGGCCTGCCTCATCCAGTTTGTCTTCTAATTCCTCTCGGGTTCTTTTTATGCTCTCTTGGAGCTCCTTCAGTTCTCTTTTGTCCACTTCCTGTCTTCTTCTATCGTTCACTGCAAATTCATTCTGCGCCTGCTGCATCCTGTGTAGGCTCTACTGCAGTTCCCTTTCTGTTCTTTTTTTCTTGTTCTATTAACTGCTGCATCCGATGCAGCTGTCTATTTGTGTCGTCCAACGCTTTATTCGTGCCTGCCAGTGCCTTATTCACCTTTTCATGCGTTTCCAGATCTACCTTGCCCATTACCAGAAGACTGTCCTCCACTTCAGCCACTCGGTCACTTATCTTTTTCATCTTTTGGTCGATTTGAGACTCCAGGGATGGGCTTCTCCTTCCACACGGTATTTTCCTTCTCTTCTTGCACCGATCTCGCTTTCTACGGAACACTCACTGTCCCAGGATT
>JAQMYF010039989.1:0-13950 GCA_030014195.1 Neosilurus mollespiculum
ATGCGGTGCAAGACCATTAGGTGCTTTATAGGTTAAAAGTAGCAATTTATACTCGATTCGAAATTTAATTGGGAGCCGGTGCAGTGTAGACAAGATGGGGGTGATATGCTCGTGAAGGATCAGAGGCTTTTTTGGGCTGTCAACAAATATATGAAAAATGTAATTATATTATCAAATTGTAAAAGAAAGCAGACATTAATTTGTAACAATTATATCTGGAGTTAGGTTGGTTCATTAAATTAGTAAGGGCATGCAAAGTTTTCAAACACTGACCACTTTCCGTCAGACCTCACTCTTACTGAGATTAAAGAATACTTAAACCACGTTGTTATCATTATAATGTGTGTACTATATGCATATCAACAAACTGCCCACCATTTTATTTTGGTTCTAGGGCTGTTGTTCCAAGTAAAGTTTGTATTTCCACATTTACTTTTGATTTATTTATGATTGTTTCCTGTGAATATTAGATGAGCAATGAGTTTTCCTGACATGTTTACTTTTTATACAATTTACTGCATCAAGTTTTTCAGTCCCCCAGTGCAGCTAACAGGGTTAGCAAATACCTGCCATGTCTCTCACTGTCTATGGTGAGAGGCATGTAAAAGAACCAATGCTGATTTTTGTCAAGAGTAGGGTGCATAGCCGTCAGCGTTTTTCTGCGATGGGCTGGCGAGCTGTCCAGGGTGTACTCTGCCCTCCCCCAGAGTCTGAGTGGCTGAGATGGGTGCCTCCCCGCGACCCTAATTAGGATTAAGCGGTTCAGAAAATGAATGAATGAAAGTTTTTTCAGTTAAATAATAATATGAATTTTAAAATCTACTACTTAAAAACAAAAAACAAAAAAGAGTAATAACCACCAAAAAACAGTGAAAGTTTATTCTAAGCATTTAAACTAACCAAGTCTTTTATTGCCAGGATACGCTTGATCTTTGCCCATTTACACCTCCTTTGCTCTGGAAGATATGCATCAGCTTGTCTGAGAAGTAGTCCAGCTGTGACAGGAACTTTGATTGCAGTGGCTTGGTGGTGATCTGCAAGAACTCCACATTCACCTGAAAAATATTAAGCAGTGTACAGACATATGTTATTTGTTTTTTTAATAATTATTACTACAAAGGATGCAGGAATATTGCAATTTTGTAGTCATTAATCACCATGGACATAACAAAAAATTACAACACAAATATTTACTTATTTCACTCTGCTCAAACCAGGCAGGCTATCTGTTTTTTAAGTCTCCTCTCATAGGCCTCTGCTTCACAACCTCCAGGCGTCTGTGGGAGAAGGGTTTTTTTTTTTTCCATTTTTCCTTTTATCACAACTTAGTCTGTTCTCTGCAGTTTTATCTTTTGGATGAAGACGAGTTAACTTCAGCCTTTCTTGGCGTCTTGATATTGGCTGCAGCTTTGCCTTGGCCTTGTCATTTGTGTTTCAAGAAATTTACATGGATTTCAGGATCGTAGGTAAATCTAGGGACCACAAAGGCTGTGGGTCAAGAGTACAATCCTGAGAGCCGACATTCCGGGAATGAACGCGAGGTTGATGTGTACAGTGTATTATTGCTGCTTGATGACACTATTCTACTGGGTACAAAGTGATGGGAGTCACAGGTGACAGGAGAGGCATGTATATTACCATGAGTGTGCTCTAATTTTGGATTTCAGACACTGAAGTTAGGTTCATGAACTCAGTAAAGTCAGCATCCATGCACTGCAACCGGAAGTTCTCATTCAACTGAAAGCATCTCTTCACTAACTTATGCAGTTCATCTACTGTTTCTTGAATTCCAGAAACCAGGTGTAGTTTTCTTGAGTCAGATTCATCTCCAAATATAACCAGCAGATCTGCCATCGAAACACCTTTAATTCTGATCTGAAACAAGATGGAAGTAGAACAAGAAAAGCATTACATGTTAGTTGCAAATAAAAATTGTATGAGATTTTGCAAGAGCCAAGCATCCAAAGCCCTGAGTATTTGGTGGAGCCTGACTGATACTCAATTTCTGAGTCAAAAGCCCCACACAGTTTTTGCAATTATCCTTTAAATATAGTTATCAAACATTTGACATGTGACAAAGATATGTAATGCAACCTGAATATTTTACATCCTAAAAATAAAATGTACTGTCTTAAATGCATCTTTTTCTGCAAAATGTCCTGTAAAAACAAACAAACAACAACAAACAAATTGCATCAGCACATATTGGGAAACACTGATACTGATATGTCTGTGATCAGGCTAATATGAACAAACCGATGTATCAGTCAGGCTCTACTATTTAGATTCATTAAAGTCACCAAACTTTAACAATGACAAATCTCTTTAGCGTTACCATGCGCAAACCCCCTACAGTGAATTCTACAAGGGGATATAGGTCCTCCAAGTCACCAAGCTCAATTAGGACAACCTCTCTAGTGGGTGAGACAGACAGTTCAAATCCCCCATAATGCTCCCTATACCAAGCACAAACATGTTTCAGTAGAATTCACATCTTCTCCTTAAGAATGCACAGTTGAATGATCTCATTAAATTTTGGAAGTCCATCTATAGATCCGTGTACAATAAGCATCCCCTTACTTTAACCTATACCACTGTAAGACACATGTTTTCCATATGGACCTCAGTCACCTCTGGGTATGTCTGATGCAGTGCAGATTTTACTCCCTCACTAAGGACATCCACAGGCATAACTGAGGCAACGGTGACCACCAAGGAAGACTTCTTGAGAGTTGAGGGCTGTGTGTAATAGGCAAGTATAAACTGATGTTTAATAGTCAGTGAACGAGTTATATTCTTAATGAATGTGAACAATATTTTCCAACTTTAATAAAATATATGCAAGTTTCTTTTCAATAAAATTTGGCAGGTGTAACTCTGCAGCATCATCACAGCTTAAATGTTTCATATTCATAATCTGTGTCTATGGACTCAGTTAGCCCAGCTGCAGAGTTAACTAATTGATGCAAATTAGTTCAAATTTTCAAATTTCAATTCAAATTCACTTGAAAGTCTTTTAATGCATGTTGTTTGTTTCCTGTTTTTGTGTGTATTACATGTACTGTAAATGTTGGTTTTAAATGCACAGCCTAAAAACACACATGGGACCATTTCATTATGCCTGAGATGTCCATTTAGGTGTTGAAAAAAATCTCTTTCTGTTGCTAGTTCATGAGCGTTGGGTAAACACACGACACTGGAATGTAGATGCTCCTGATGGCTTTGGAATTAGCTGTTTAACATGACTTTTGTAAGTGTGATTTAGTAGCTTACTCCATGCATTAAATGTACAAGGGCAATCCGTGTATGGAAATGGATAGCGGTAACTGCCCCTTAAATGCCCATGTATCTGTCTGAAATGCTGCAGCAACGAATACCTGCTAGCTAGTTCTACACTCTTGCATTCTTTGAAATTTCCATTTATTATCCTGAAAAGGAGAATAGACAATTAGCATAATTCAAATTGAACATGTAACAGTGATAGAGGTCAACATGTGTCAGCATTAAGCTTACAATCACTGAGAGTGCCTTGGTACTGCTGATGAAACTGAAAAGGATGAGACAAATATATTGACTGCAAGTGATGGGATACTCAAAAGTTCACCAAAAAGGCAAAATTTCACAAGAGCACTTGCCAAGTCAAATGTTTTCCTGCCTAAAATGTTAAAAAAAAAAAATAAAAAAATCCTTGAAATTCTGTAAACTTTTCTGTACTGACATTGCAGTATGATAATATAGAGAAAAGCTCACCCTAGAATTGATTTAATGTTACTGCTACTAAAGTAATGTAGGGTGGACATTAGTTCAGGGCAGACATTTGAGGGCATCAATTATTTCATAGCCACTACAAATAAAAGCAAAACTAAAATTGATCTAATTAAATTAATCTGCTTTGATGCATCTTTCTTCATCAGTCCATCATTGTTTCTGACAAACACATGAAGCACATGGCTAATTAATATGCAGAATGATGTCATCTAATCTGTCCAACCTCCACTCAGATATTAAATCAGTAATTCAGCCCCATGCAGCACTATTTGGTAATAAAACATGCCTCAGTCATTGAAAACTGCAAACTGCCGTTCTACCAGGCAGCTAGAACATAAACGTTTTTTTCGGCTAACAGAAAACTTGACTAGTTTGGTGTTGGACAAGCTAATAGTTTACAGTGCACTGCTAACGTTAGCTGTAATGCTGAAGTAGAACTTCACTCATACAATATTTGCATAACAGACATTTACACACCTTTTTTTCCTGACAGCATGAGAGGATATTTGTGCCACAGCTTCCCTTTTTGAACTGAAAAACAAACAAATAAATAAATCAATCTTGTTCATTCATGACTGTGTTGGCTACCCTTCAGTGTGGTAACCATAGATTGTGTATTACATAACTCTGCGTGAACTGTGTACCTGTTCGGTGTGCTTGCATGAGTGGCGGAGGGGAAAGGGAGATTTTCAAAAAGCGATTTACTAGTTGCAAGATCTCATTATTCATATTCATATACACTTTTTCCCCCGGTAAAAGACCTGTGGTTATAACACTAGTCAAATGAAGCACAGAAGCTTTCTTCAACTTTACTCCCCCTCCTGTAGCTTACCTAGCTAGTCCGCAATACCCATATTTGCTGACGGTAAAATTTGCCTCGCTTAATGGCTTGCTTAACACAGCAAGATTTTTGATTTATTACAAAAATCGAGTAATCACCAAGGAGTGGATTCCGAAAGTTGTCCCTATATCACTGTATGCTTCAGTGCAGCCCAAAGTTGCATCACAAACTCATTCTGAGAGTGCGTTGTCTCACACATGTGCAAAGCACTGTCCCAATTCAAATGAAACACATTTGTTTTGCATTCATGAATGTCAAGGTGAAACTAGTAGATACATTTAGATTCAGATTTAGCTTTTATATTTAGGTTGGACATGCAAAAAAATTTTTAACAGTTACATGAATGAGCTAAATATTAAAAATGTGTGTGCTAAACCTTTTCAGTCCAAGTTTTACATTTGCCACCCCACAGAAGTAAAATTGCTAATTGCAGCTTTAAATATTGTGTATTCCACACAAACAAGAGGCTCAATTATATGCTTACTTATGCAAATTAATATGATTTTTAAGATCTAAGTATTGCTGCACAGCAGGCTGTAGTTGATCACTCTATCCTGTCCTCAGATATTTGTCGAAAATGTGCAATCTGGCTCAGAATTTTCTCACTTCTGCCTGGCTGCTTCTGATCGACCAATGGCATTCTTAACGACAGAATATCTTTTTATCTCTGCGTGTTACTGTGAAAGTGTGTACACACACACACACACACACACACACACACACACACACAGAAAGACAGGGAGACAGAGAGATCTGAAGGGTCTCAAAAGAGAAGAATCAAAGCTGTTTCTGATGTTGGGTAGAGCTTTAAATGAAGAACAGTAAAAATATACAGGAATAGTGTGGTTTTGCATTCTGTTTTCTCTGACTCAGTGGTGCTAGTCTGGTGTTTCAGTTAATGGGTGTCAGTTCTAGGTTTCTTATATGTCATGATCAGTGTGTTTATTTTCCCACAGACTATACACATAGTCCAACTCTAAAGTCCACTGTTATTGAGTTGAGAAGTAATTGATTAATACTTCCTGGATTTCCTGATTAATATCTCCTGGAGTGAGAAGTATTGATTAATATTTCTACATTTTTGCACTTACAATTATATGATAATATATGATAAGTGCACTTATGTAGAAATATTAATCAATATCATTACATCAGTGCACTTATTAAATATATACTTTCTGTTATATTTTTAGAAAGGGAAAACCCCTATTAAATCCATTCACATTGTTTGCATAAAACTAAGGTGGCATGTTAAATTACGATAGCACAATACAAGTATTACCATTGATTTGTACTTTTTGCATATAGCTGTCCTAGGAGAAAACACATGTGAGTATCAAAGTTATATTTGTGCATATTTTGCATGTGTCACATAAATTCAATAGCACACACACACAAAAATAAAAATAATAAAATCTCACCAGTGGCTCCTCGTAACTGTTTGCATGCAGCAGCGGCCACACCCCAGGCAACTGCTTTCACTGGCCTACCTAAGCATATAAACACTGGACCTGGTTGACTGTGCAGAGGAAACCACCAGATTGGTTCAATGGGCACAAAGGTGGAAGTTGAGCAGGGCACAGCAAGATACAAAGATGCTGTTGGCCATCCACTGCATTCCAACATATCTCTAGTCATGTTGGCTACATCTGGTTATTGGATCCAGATAGGAAGGGATGAGAGAGTAAGGCAAATGACATTGTGTAACTCTCCCTCACTTTAACTAAACTCACTCGCAAGTCATCACCCATCATCTACCCTTCAATTCAACTCCTGTGGCGATTGGCAAGCGACAATGCAGCAGGTATGGATACATTAAAAGCTGTAGCCATGAACCTGCACACAGGTGGCTCAGGCCATTCATTTTCCTTTCACTGGAATAAGGCAGCAGGGAGATTTGGTAGCCCTCTGCATGTCTGAGCAGCCCTATTTAGGATTGCACTGCTCGCTTCCATAGCATGAGTAGAATACTAAAAATCCCAAAAATAGCCTGCCTCACCTCACCCTACCAGCTGCCTGCACTTGCGGTAGAAAGACAGATCAGAGCAGGCTACACATTCTTCAGGTGTGATACCATAACACTGTCCCTCACTGCAAAGAAACAGGCAGTACTTATCAGTGCCTACGCACCCACTAGGATGATATTAAGGATAACTTCTGCAAAGACCTCCACTCCCTCAGAGCTTCTGTTCCTAAGTTTGAGATGCTGATCCTACTTGGCGACTTTGATGCTTCAGTAGGTACAGACCACCAGACCTGGGATGGAGTAATTTGGGGGGACAGCATCAGTGGATCCAACAGCGATGACCTCCTTCTCCTGCAGTTCTGTGCTGAGCAAGAACTTCTGATCAACAACACTTTCTTACACTTGGATTGCAACAGGACATTATGTACGCACCTGTTCTTCAAGCATTGGCACCTCACTGACTATGTCATCATTATAAGTAGGGACAGGCAGGATTTATGTGTGATGAAGTCCATATGTGGTCATAAGCATATGAACCTTTCATGGCTGAAAAAACCCACAGTCTGCAAAGAGCTTGCAAAATCACTGGATGAGCAAACAGAACCCATCCAGGTCACAGAGGATGTTGAGAAAAGTTGGAAATCCTTCTGCAACACCATCTATTTCATGGCATACAAGACCCTGGGTCCCACCAAGTGCAAACATCAGGATTGGTTTGATCAAAACAACAAGGAAATCACCAACCTGCTTCATGAGAAGCATTGACTCCACAGAGCCTACATTCATGTAAAGACTCCTGCAGATAAAGCTGCCTTTAGCAACATCTGCAGCACAGTTCAATGCATGACATGCAGGGCACCTGGTTTAATCGGAAAACACAGACAAAATCCAGCAGTACGCAGATTGAAATAGCATGAAATGCTTTTATGGCACCATCAGGACGGTGTACGGATCCCAGCCAACATGTCCACTGCAGAGTGCTGACGGGAACTTGCTCCTCACTGAGTAAATCCACATCTTTGAGAGATGGACTGAGCACTTCAGTGCTGTTCTGAACAGGTTATCCAACATCAATGAGAAAGTGATCAACAGACTGCCTCAGGTCGACATCAACCATGACATGGACAACCCACACACCCTGCCTGAATTGGAGAAAACCATACTTCAGCTATCAAGTGGCAAGGCACCATTAGCTGATGGTATACCATCAGAGGTTTATCAGCTTGCTGTACCACAGCTGTATGACAAGATGACACAGCTGTTTTAAGCCATGTGGACACAGGGGTCTGTCCTGCAAGATTTTAAAGATGCCTCCATTGTACACCTCTGCAAGAAGAAAGGAAATCACCAAACATATGAAAACCACAGAGACATCTCACTCTGTATAGCAGGGAATGTCCTTGCCAGGGTCCTACTCAACCACCTCATCAAGCACCTTGAACACAACTTGCCAGCATGGCTTCAAAAAGGAGCCAGGAACCACAGACATGAAAAGTGTCAAGAGGAAAATGTTGACCTCTACACAGTGTTCATGGATCTCATGAAAAAGGCATGTGGTAAATCAGTCAAGAAGGTCTCTGGAAGATAATGAGCAAGTTTGGTTACCCAGAGTGATTCAATGATGGCCTGCAGGCCCAAGTACTCAACGATGGAAACTCATCTTCTCCCTTCTCAGTCACAAATGGAGTGAAACAAGTTTGCATGCTAGCCCCTACACTGTTTAGCATAATGTTTACTGTGATGCTGACAGATGCCTTCCAAGACTCCAGTCCCTGCAACAATTTTGCATTTACCATCAGCTCCAGGAAGACTAAAAGTGATGCACCAGCCTGCTCCAAAAAAAGCCTACCAGGAGTCTACTGTGACAGTGAACAGACAGAATACACCTGCTGAGGACAAGTTCACATACCTTGGCAGCACCTTTTCTTGCAGTGTGCATATTAAAGACTGATGCCAGGATCCCCAAGGCATGTTCTGCCTTTGGCTGCCTTCATATGTTGGTGTGGGAATGCAAGGGGGTGAGCCTATCAGACAAACTAAAAGTCTACAAAACCTTTGTCCTCACCACCCTGCTGTATGCAAGTGAGACCTGGAAGGTGTATCAAAGACATGCCAATAAACTGAACCTCTTTTACTGCAACTGCGTTCGCAAGCTCCTCAGGGTGATATGGTAGGATAAGTCCCAGATACAGAGATCAAAGAGAGAGCAGACATGTGCAGCATCTTCACAGTGCTTAGCAAGTCTCAATTCCACTGGGCTGATCACGTCACCACGATGCCAGACAAGCGTCTCCCAAAGAAAATCTTCTACGGAAACTGAAGATGAGTGCCCACTGTCAGGGTGGTCAGAAGAAACAATTCAAGGACACTCTGAAAGCCTCCTTGAAGGACTTTGGCATTGAACACACATCTTGGGAGACCCTTGTGCAGAACCGAACAGCTTGATGTGGGAGCAGACAGGAAGGAGGCAGCAGCTTATGAAGCTCAACATATCACAGCAAAGGCGAATCTTTGTACACAGGTCTGTGACCCATAGACCAGGCACAGTGACAGCACAGAACTATCATCAATCAAGATGGTGCAAACTACAACATGAAAAATCAAAAATTGCAACGTTTGTTAAATTATACATTTGTTCGTCTAAATGATGAGGTGATTGCATCATGTTTTGTTTTTCTTGTTGTTTTCTTGTGTGGCTCTCTCTCTTCTATAGAGATTTGGTGGCTCCCTCCTGCACTGGCTCCACCTACACCTTCACACCTGCACCTAATTTACTGCAATCACCACCTGCACTTAAGCCCTGCGGTGAGGCATCTCAGGTAGTCGGGTAGTAATGGCGAAGAGGTTTGAGTCAGATGGTAAACACTCAGGAGACACAGATTGGAGAAGGGTTCTATTTATTAACCCAAATAAGGCCAAAAGGCCATAATATTAATTAAGCAAAGAAAAAAAACAAAAAAAACAAAACACAACCACAACAAAAAAACAACAACAACAACAACAACAACAACAAAAAAAAAAAAAAAAAAGTGAGAAAACAAACAGACCTAAGAATCAAAACATATATTGCTGCCTTTAAAATTGTCTTACACTCAGGACACAACTTTTAGGCTAAGAGCTCTCACAAGCATCTGCTCTCTTGACCCGCCTCCTATTCAATCAAAGAACGCTGTCTCTCTTGAACGCACCCTTGAAATTGGACTAAACCAACATAAACAAGTCCCAGGGGTGTTCTAAGACACACCGTCAAAATCACGCCAAAACCAGTTTAAACCAACCTATTGCCCATAATAGCGAACATCATCATCCTTACATAACAATACTTAAATTAGTGCTGCTTAATATCAACATATTCAATAATAAAATTGCAGCCTAAACAACTAACTAAGTTAGGACCAAAAAAACAACCCGGAACATTCATTCATTCATTCATTCATTTTCTGAACCGCTTATTCCTAATTAGGGTCGCGGGGAGGCTGGCCCCCATCTCAGCTGACTCTGGGCGAGGGCAGGGTACACCCTGGACAGCTCGCCAGGCCATCGCAGGGCCATTAGTCACATGACCATTCGCACTCACACTCAAACCTAGGGGTGATTTGGAACAGCCAATTAGCCTACTGTGCATGTTTTTGGACTGTGGGAGGAAACCGGAGTACCCGGAGGAAACCCACGCAAGCACAGGGAGAACATGCAAACTCCACACAGAAATACCCGAGCTGGGAATCGAACCCAGGACCTTCTTGCTGTGAGGCGGACGTGCCACTACGCCACCGTGCCGCCCAACCCGGAACATATTACACACATTTAAACAACGGAAGTATGGAGCCTCACAGACAGTAAAGTTTTTAAATTAATTGGGAAAAAATAAACAGAACACTTAAGGTATTTGCATGGGTTATGTGTTTGTTTTACAGTGTATATGCATTGGAACACGGAACAGGAAAGGTGTATAAACGGCGCCGACTAGCTAGCTTAAATGACTGAAACCCAATACAGCGTTGTTGTCAAAGTGCACATGTAACAGCTGATTGGGATATGGAAGGAGTATGATAAGTGACCTGATGATTATGGGAAACAACACAAAATACAGACCGCAAATTCAGGGTAAACCTGCAAACACATATAGAATGTTCTTTGGCAGTACGCCACTGTGGTGACGGAGCTCATCCCGTCACAGCCAGAGTATTCTTGCTGCAGATGCAGTATCTCAGCCTGTTCTCATGTGAACTTGCTTCATAGCTTTGTTGATTCTACCAGTGCCTAATTCCTGCTGTCTTCCTTTCCTTCCAGTGCCTTTACGAGCCTCAGTGCTATCGCCCAATCTCTGCCACACAGCCACACTTTCTTTCTGGATTACTTACCAGCCTCCCCCTCAAGCCCACACACCTCCAGTCTCACCTGCTCTACAGATTTGCTCCTCACCCCTTGGACCCTGGATCCCTTTTCCCACTCAATAAATACAACTGACATGTAAATGACATGCATATTGATTGCTTAAGTGACGTCACTATATAGATATACTGTAGGTATATGAAGTTTAAAGCTTATTTAAGTGCCTGATAGCTTGGAAGGTGCCACAGTGGCATAGTGATTAGCACATCTTCTGCACAGCAAGAAGGTGCTGGGTTGAAGTCCTGGTCTTGTCTGGCATATTCTCATTTTGCGTTGCAGTGGTGGCACAGTGTATAAGGTAGTGGATTACTGATCCAAAAGTCAGGGGTTCAAACCCCAATACAACCAAGGTGCCACTGTTGGGCCCTTAACCCTCACTTGTTCAGTTAAATAAAAATTAAAAATATAAGTCACTCTGAATAAGGGTGTCCACAAAATACCATAAATTTAAATGTGAATGTTTCCTCCAGGTACTCCAGTTTTCTCTCATTTGAATGGTTTTGTGTGTGGGTGTATTGCCCTGTGACGCTCTGGCGAGCTGTTCATGGTGTACCCTGCCTTCACCCAGTGTCAGCTGAGATGGGCTCCAGCCTCCCCACAACAACTCACAACATGGGGAGATGTTGAAATACCTTCTTTCTAAAGTAAACAATAATAAGCTGTTTTGTATTAGCTGTATTGGGGATCAGACAGGCAACTTTACAGGGTATTGGATTTGACGGTACTGATACAGCACCACCATAACAATATGTTTCGCGTGACCAACTGGTAACAAATAGAAATGCATTTTTAACCATTTTGAAAATCTATATTCTTGAAAATGTATGTGTTAATATTAGATTTACTGTGGTTTTTGTTATAATGGTTATAATACTATGCACATGCCTCAGTGACTCTTCAGTATCACACCATTATCTGGCAAGAAAAAGAGTGGCATTTTCACCCATTTCAGTTGTAAATCTAGAGAATTCAAAATATCCATGTCAAATTTGCTGTAGCCATTGGATATGATCATTATAATTATATGCCCATGCTCAACATTACTGTGATATAGCATCAACATCTGGAAACATGAAACTAGTGCTTGTAATATACAAAATTGCTTTTTGGATCCATCATACATCAGCAACTACAGAACGGTATCATTCCGTTCTTTCTAAAATTCCTTAAGATCCCTTTTACACAGCACAACTCCCCCCATGTTACCACCACCAAAGCACCCCCAGACCACCATATTTTTCCCACCATGTTTGACAGATGGTGTCAAGCACTCTTCCAACATTTTCCCCTTTATTCTGCATCTTACAAATGTTATTCTTCGTGACCCAAACATCTTCACCTTAGTTTAACATCTTAAAGCTTTTTCCAGTCTGCCTCTGTCTAATGTCTGTATTCTGTTGCCCATCTCCGTTGGGTCCGTGGGCATACCTAACAATCTAACAACATCTCTCTCTTTCTCTTTCTCTCTCTCTCTCTCTCTCTCTCTCTCTCTCTCTCTCTCTCTCTCTCTCTGTTTTTTGTTAATGTAAACATACTAATTCTACCAGTGATCCTGATACCAGATACCAGTGATCCTCATTTTTCTGCTCTCTGAATCCTGTGATCCGTCCTGATGTGCTGATATGCTACTACTGTTGAAATTTTTTATCAAATTTGTTCTTACAATGCAAAGCTGCTTTGCAACAATTTCAACTGTAAAAAGTGCTATACAAATAAAAGAAAATAAGTAGAATTTAAATAATTTTTTCCTTTTACTGACCAGTCTCATACAAGGAGTCACCTATTCACTGTTGAAGTTGAGACTGCTGCTTTCTGGGTGCTATTTAATGAAGATGCCAAATGCAAGGACCAGTCAAGTGTCTGTTTCGCAACCTAGAGACTCTGATGTACTGGTTAGATGCAGTTTGCATTATTCAATGAAGGCAGTAGTACACACTGTTGTATAAGATCAGTTTCTTGGCAGTTTCTCGTATGGAATAGCCTTCATTTAACAACAAATATAGACTGATGGATTTCAGAAGAAAGCTTTTTTTCTGGCTATTTTGACTTTATTAACAAATGCTATTTCTCCAGATATTCAACTCACCTAAATTTTATTGCACACATCAATTTAATTGCTTCCTTAATCAGCACAACAGTTTTCATCTGTGCTGATATAATTATAAAAGGGTTTTTTAATTATTAATTATACTTTTAACATGATGAATTTGGATTTGCTAACACAGTGTACCAACACAAAAATGATAGATGCTGAAAATGGGCCTCTGTACACCTTATGCAGATATTCCATTAAAAATCCAGTCATTTCCACCAATAAGTCACGTACATCATAAACAGTGTGTAGAATGTATTTTTGATCAATTTTCTTTTTTTTTTTTTTAACCTATGTACACAGCAAACGAAATCAAAATGGCGTATCAGACTTATAGTACAAAGAGGTAAACAGAGATTAAAAAAAAAAAAAAAAAGACAGAGCAGAACATTTCTGTCCTTCACTTTGCTCTAATCACATGGACAAGCCAAAAGGCTATTGTGGAAAATATTTGGATGAATGAGATCCAAGTAGAGCTTATTGGGTTCAAATGAGAATCATTGTTATTAATAATTATATTATTATTATTATTATTATTATTATTATTAATGATAACAATAATAATAATAATAATAATAATAATAATAATAATAATATCAATAATAAATGATATTTATATCGTGTGCTTATATTTTTAAAATATATTTTAAAAAATAATTGTGCAATATAATATAGAGAGAAGAGCTAGAGAGAAGTATGACAGTAAAACAAATCAATAAAAACAGCTACTTAGCCTCTCTCTCTCTCTCTTTCTCTCTCTCTCTCTCAATCTCTCTTTATTAAATATATATATATACAGTACAGACCAAAAGTTTGGACACACCTTCTTATTCAATGAGTTTCCTTTCTTTTCATGACTATGAAAATTGTAGATTCACACTGAAGGCATCA